>JAOEJH020069539.1:0-10214 GCA_025448215.2 Palythoa grandis
ACCTGACATATAGGGGAGGTGGGTAACGGTGCCTGACGTATAGGGGAGGTGGGATAGACAGAGAGAAGAAGGTAGGGTGGGGTGGGGAGAGATTAGGTTGGTGTCCTTTATGCAGTTCTACCATGATGTTATGATACGATCTTCTCCGTTATAAACGTAATTTTAAAAGTAATTACGAAAGAGATGCCTGAGAAAAAGGAGAAAAAATCTCAGGCTTTAACGGAATTCGAACCCATGATGTCTGCGATACCGGTGCAGCGCACTACCAACTGATCAATGTAGCCACATCTCTTGGGAACAGGTTAATTTTAGTGCGTCCATCAATGCCACATAAATTACTAGTTGAACAACGATTATTGTGACGGATTTTGTACCGCAGTTATAAGCTGTGACGTTATGTTACAATCTTCGCGGTTACAAGCACAGTTTAAGTAATTGCAAAGGAGAAGTCTGAAAAAAACGGGATTCGAACCCGTGATCTCTGCGATACCGGCGCAGTGCTCTACCAACTAACTATTAAGCCATATCTGTTGGTACGATTTTTGTCCTCAAGTTGTTTGGTTTCTTTTTTCTCAACAATGTAATCAACTTTTGATCAATTTCTGCTTCACGTCTTCCCGGCATAAAGGACTGGACCAACCTATTGAGCTGGATGGATAGATACGGATAGATGGATGTTTTCCCAAGCTATGCCTATGATGTCAGAGCTGTGTTGACTTGCTTGTATACAGATTTCCCTGACGTATTGCTCTGGCGCATACGTGTTAAAGAATATAGTGAGGATTTCCTTGGCGGAAGTAAAGGAGAGCTGCCAGACTTTTAGCATTGATAAAAAAGGTTATCAAACACATTTATATGTATACGAGATTTTTATTCGCCTAAAACTATATTCGCGCGTCCTGTTTAAACGTCCTCGGAAACCTCTTGCAATGCTGTGTGAGGTTTTCCGGCAGTTTTTAAAATTACCATGAAAGAACTATTAATTATCTCAAGTTTGCTGGTCATTCTCGGGAAAAACAACTTCCGAGTCCCTAATGGGAATCTTTGATTACCGGTTAGAAACTCTTGAAACAAAAGGGTTTCAAAACGTTTCAATTTCCCTTCAAATTTATCATACTATGCATAGCGAACAATAATCTCATAAAACATTTGCTTCGTAAATTTCACCATTCACGTTTTCTTTTAAGTCTGATACCTAGAAAATGCATAAGACAGTTTCAGGCCTGCCGTCATCGGATTCAGTGTATTCCCACTGATTACTTTCTCGTTCTCCCAAACTTCCACTCATGTATCTATAACTTTATGGAAACACGAAAATATGCCGATTTTCTCTTTCTAAATCACAACATGAGTTCAATTTACATTTTCGCTTTTTCTGGTTTTGATCTACCACGCTTGCACAATATTCTAAAATTAAAACAGCTATTCTGTTATTCGCCTTGTGAAGGAGAATAGCTCTAGAGGATTTTCCTAAGCGGAAGTAAAGGAGAGTTCCAGGGGACCGGCCGGGGAAAACTCGAGGATATATGTATATATAGAAAATAGGTTTTAGATCCAATAAATACCCTAAATTTAAACTATGACTCCCAGTTCTGTATAAATTTGAAGAGATTAGGACAATTTTCGGTCTATGGTGAAATTGAATAGCGGTAAAGCTAAAACACAAGAATGGAAAAACAGAGAAGACTCCCATTCATTGGAGTTACGTCTTTATTGGGTGAGTTTTCAGATCAGCTTTATACATCACTCTGTCATATTCTTCTAGTTTAAAACTATTGGTGCTAAATAAATACATACTTAAAAATATTCTTCATTTTAAGTATATCGGTAGCCATCTACGTGGTAAAAAGAAGCAAAGAAAATAATAGGCATGCTAGCAGGTTCATGTATATAGAGTTTTTCTACATCTGTTAATTCTTCAGCATATATGCAATCACGTAAACGAACAATAATCTCATAAAAAATTTGCTCCGTAAATTTCACCATTCACGTATTCTTTTAAGTCTGATACCTAGAAAATACATAAGACAGTTTCAGGCCTGCCGTCATCGGATTCAGTGTATTCCCACTGATTACTTTCTCGTTCTCCCAAACTTCCACTCATGTATCTATAACTTTATGGAAACACGAAAATATGCCGATTTTCTCTTTCTAAATCACAACATGAGTTCAATTTACATTTTCGCTTTTTCTGGTTTTGATCTACCACGCTTGCACAATATTCTAAAATTAAAACAGCTATTCTGTTATTCGCCTTGTGAAGGAGAATAGCTCTAGAGGATTTTCCTAAGCGGAAGTAAAGGAGAGTTCCAGGGGACCGGCCGGGGAAAACTCGAGGATATATGTATATATAGAAAATAGGTTTTAGATCCAATAAATACCCTAAATTTAAACTATGACTCCCAGTTCTGTATAAATTTGAAGAGATTAGGACAATTTTCGGTCTATGGTGAAATTGAATAGCGGTAAAGCTAAAACACAAGAATGGAAAAACAGAGAAGACTCCCATTCATTGGAGTTACGTCTTTATTGGGTGAGTTTTCAGATCAGCTTTATACATCACTCTGTCATATTCTTCTAGTTTAAAACTATTGGTGCTAAATAAATACATACTTAATAATATTCTTCATTTTAAGTATATCGGTAGCCATCTACGTGGTAAAAAGAAGTAGAGAAAATAATAGGCATGCTAGCAGGTTCATGTATATAGAGTTTTTCTACATCTGTTAATTCCTCAGCATATATGCATGTAAACGGTGTGCCAAACAAAACGGAAGATCCGGCTTGTATCTATGGTAATTTATAATACTAATGACATTTCCAAGAAATTGAAACTTTTGAATGTTTTCTGAGAACTAAAAAAAGAGAGAATTTTCAAGTTTTCTTCAAGGATGCCTAGTTAGATAGGGAATAGGAAATTTCTACCATTACTTAGACCTACTTTAAATCTTAAAAAACTTCTTCCTGAGCGAAGTCTTAGATACAATCTTTCCTCTTTAGTTTTGGTTAAATATCATTGAAAACATCAGCCTTCGTTTGTTTGTTACTAGCTTCGGATGATTCTTTTTGTTGAATTTTATTGTTTGTTATAAAATTATCTTAGGAACTATTTCCTTAACTTTTTTTACGGGGAAAATCCTCATTTAACTTTCAAATTAAAGCAAGGTTGATAAAATAAAGACAATGTTTACGTGTAAGGTGCACTCTGATTAAAGAAGGCAGCGTTTAAATATAGACTACGTCTGCTTTAGAGGGACATTCCCTTTGAAATATGGATTTGGTAGAAATTTTAAAAGTATGTTTCTGATAAACAGTGGTATATAAAACAACAAAATGCTAGATAAGCCAGACAACGATCTTTAATTTAAAAAAATGTAAATTTACTCATTTAAAGCTTTCTAGGATTCATAGCTACTTTTTACTCATTATATGGAACTTAATTTTGGGAAAATTAAACTTTTAACAGGTTGTTTATCACGATTTTGATATTTCATTTTATCCTATGCAGTGTATGAATATGATTTGGCTTTTTCTATTTTAAGTTTATAGTTCCTTCATCAAGCAGAGCTTCCCATTTGAGGCGAGCGATCGCTCTCGCTCACCATCGCTCACGCACAATTGATCTGAGAAGAGAGATAAGTCACTCAGCTACTCGTCAAAAATCGCTCGCCTCATTGGGGAATATAGTAGAAGTTATCAAGTTCCTTTTTGTGATTCGTCTTTCGAGATTAATTTTTGCATCGTTTACTTTTGTATTAAGAGTGTGAAAATGAAATTTAACACAGAAACTTTGGGATGTGCAGAATTGTCTTTTCTGGTGCTTTTTAACCGCTTACGCGATGGGAAAAATCGCTCACTTAAAATGGCTTATGCGAGCTTTTTTTCACTCGCCAAGGATTTTCAAATAGCAAGCCCTGATTAAGTACGTATACTTTCTGTGTGTCTTTATCCTAGTTATTGTGCAGTTGTCTCTTACACCGATCATTGTGAAGTCTGTAAATGGTGGTCCTCTACCAGAGTTAAATCAGAGTCGTTCTTTCAACTCATCGACTAAACATCAGTTCTCCAAGACGCTAATTTGTCACTTGATTCCATTCACGAATCACATTGGAGATGACACGCAAAGGCTTCTTACCAATATTGTTAGTCGCAGTTCAAAATTATTTCGTAGAAAACTTTATGAAATATAGAATAATACATAGGCGCGCGGAGATATAGAACTTATTCATTTTCGAGTGTTCAAATTGACATGTCACGAGTGAAGGCAATGACTTAACATTATTTTTCATCGATGAACGGTTTACAAACCCAGACCGACTTCTGTTTTAGTTTTTTGGTATTTACGCTTTCTTTCACCTTAAATAAATTCTTCTAAATTCCTCAGTGTTGTTGCAAGATACAAGCCTCTTTGTCATTGTAAAGAAAAAATATTTAAAAGTGTCTTTTTATACGCTTTAAAAGCAAATTTTTCATGAACCCGCATTGACATACAACTGCGGATGGAAAGCGACTGTCAAGAGCATGTAAAGGCAACGGTTGTCATAGTAATGCAACGTCGTATTATTATCGTATTTTTACGATTGTTTAGATAAGTACGATATTTCTCAGTGGCAGAAAACTTTATAAGGCACCGTGGTTTATACAATAAATTTTTGTCATCCTTATCTCAAAGCAATTTCATTCCCAGATCCTCTCTTCTTAATTTCTCCCCGACATAAAGAAAAAAAGAAATCCTGGGAACGTATTAAAAACACAACATCTTAACGTCTTTGCACGTGTTATCATAGGAAAAGAACGCATGCGCATTCAATTTGTAAAGCTAAATAAATAAATGTGTTCTAAAGTTTGTTGTTCACAGACTGCCAGGTGGCTCAGCCAGGCTGATCGTACAGGTGTCCGCCTTGCTCAGGTTTGTAATGGCCTCAAGCCAAACATTACAAAGATTCAAAAGGTGAGAAAATAATCTTACATGCTCTAATGGTCTACATAAACTGTCTGTATACAGAAATACACTTTACTTGAAAAATTTAGTTTGGGGATAACTACTTTTGCTTTACCATTCTTGTCTAAGGATACTAGTTTAAAAATGATTAACTTTGGATAGAAAGCGGGCTCCTTCCTACTATCTCGATAAAAACACATCAAATGTATGTTTAATTTTGTGAATGAACAAACGAACAAATCATAAAAAACAACTGAATGAGGGTTTGAACGAACGAGCGAGCGAAGAAACGAACGAAAAAACTAATGGACTAATGGACGAATGGGGCAGTGAACGAATGAAAATAAATGAACAAATTAACGCCAATGAACGAATGATTATCGATCGCTTTAGCAAGTAATCAAATAAATAACATAGTAAATCTATCAAATAGGAACAGCCGGACTGATATTTATGGAAATCAGTTCATGGGGATATGTATTGAAGGACGAACGAGCTTGAGTGTGGAATAAACTGTTAAAATTTTTATGTAAGGACCCAGTTGTCCAAAAGCTGATTAACACTAACCCAGGGTTAAATTGTTAACCCATGGTCCTGTTAACCTTGCAGACACTGATTTAAGCTGTAATTTTGGCATTAATGATTTTTTTCTTTGGGAAATCTGAATTGTGAAGAAATTGCTTCTTGAATTTTTGCTTAACCCAGTGTTGAAGTTAACCAGCCTTTGAACGACTACGTACGCCGCCCAGTACTATTAGGTTTAAAATATTCTCGCGATTACTTCATTCAACAACAACGTAACATTTCTCTCACAAATACAGGAGGCCAAAGTACTTGCCACAATTCGTAATGTTCTGGGTCAGTACATTCCTCTATTCCATCGATCCATCCACTATTTCAAGTCCTTGACTGGTGACAGAACTACTGCGAAACAATTAAAGCACATGGTGCGGCATCTCCAAAGTCTTATGGTTGTAATTCAATTTGTCGAAAGCAACCTTGACACAGTAAGTTGTAACAAAGATGAATTTTTCGCACACTTTTGAAAAAGCAATGCATATCACGTATTAGGCCCAGTGTTATGCTTACGCATTAATTTTGGTATACATAGCTTTGGACTTAATTCTTTACGAGTATAAGTTTTTTTGTATTTGTAATGTTTTTCCTATAAGTTTGTTTTCACGTTCAATGAGCAGCAATAAACATGCTTCTTTGAACCAATTACATGCTTGTTTGTACTATAATTGCATGTTCTATTGAGCCAATTACCTGTTTCTTTGAAATAACTACATGTTTCTTTGGCTCTTTGAACCAATCATCTTTCAATCAAAAACAAATCGGCCGTGCACCTACGTGCACATATCGGCTGAGTTTTACCGCGAGTTTTTCCCGCCTGTCGGTGAAGTGTAATTGGTTGAATTTTGTTTGACGTTTCGCGTGGTGTGGCGATTGTCTTTCTTTACCTATGTAACTTCTTTTTTCTTCCCAGTAATTGACGTACTCTGTGTTTTTCCAAGGGTACTCAAGCCAAGACAAAAAACGGAAAAGTTTCTCCTTCGATTAAACCAACAACAATTCCAAGAAATAACACAACTACTGCACCCAAGCTCACTAGTCACCAGGCTGCGCTCCGCGTAGTTCAGATTCTAAGCTGTTTGTACGATGACATTCTCTTTACGAATATTGGATTCTACAAGCTGGCTTCCAAGCTTTCCTCGAATAAAAATCAGATTTGTAAATAGGCAAATCTTACAAGTTGCTTCAATGAAGCTTAATATAAAGTTTTTTCTTAGGAAAACAAATGTAAACTGCCGTTTGTTAATCAAACTTCATCGTGATGATACTTTATTTCGTTTTATTTCATTTGCATGTTCCCATTAACCGGACGCTATAAAAATACTGCAATATAAAATAGCTACTGTAAAAGCCACTTCAATGTGACAGTTTCCTCCCAAGTACGATCAGAGAGTGGAAGAAGCTTTCAAATAACACGGTAGAAGCCGCCAACACAGAGGCCTTCAGGCTAACCTTGTGGGCCCACACCGACTTCCCACGAACTTTTTAAATTAACTTATTGTGTATTTCACAAGCACATTTATTGCACCTGCACTACACACATCCGCAGCGATGGGTTTAATTGTACCTTTGCGGATTAAGTATTAAATTCAGATTTAGATTTAGATTTAGATTTAGATTTAGATTTAGATTTATATTTAGATTTAGATTTAGATTTAGATTTAGACTACATAAAGAAACGCATGTAATATTCAAGATATGATTATCAATAAAACCATGTGTCTTTACATTGTTGTATTTCTGATAGTATGTTGGGTGTCTGTTAGTTTTTGGAAGCACTAGGCCTTTTGCAGCAAGTGATCACATGGTACTGACAAATAATGCTATTCTGGTGGGCAAAAGAATGCAACAGACTCCACTGGAACTGTAAGACAGAGAAAAGCACGCTTTTCTAGTTAATTGTGCCTTGTCGTGGAGTTTGTCACATTCCTTTGCCCACCAGAATAGCCTATTGGGTTAATCCATAGTTAGTAGAGGAGATTGCTTAGGATTATGAAACTTGGCAAACCTCAAGGAGATTAAAATGCTGCTCTATCTGACATTGGATGTACTGTCAAGGTTACAATCTTTCGTTCTAGATGCCATGGATCTTTTGTCTATTGGCCATTTGCTCATTTTTATCTCAAAAGCTTTTGTAATCTGCACACGGTATGGATCTTCCATTAACTAAAAATGACGTAATTTTGTTGTCTCATACACCAATATGACCGCTACTTTTTTTGTCTTTTGTGTTTCTTGGGATTGTGTGACAGATTTTTATGGCAATATTCCTGGGATAAGATTACTGCGGACCAACGCCGTCTGTAGATTTTTATCGGTAGGAGGGGGATCGATCAGAGGGGAGGGGAGTTACCAAAATAGGGACGATGCGACAACGCACACGGTCTTTGCAACAGTCACGATACGACACTCTTTTCGCTTGCTCAACTAATCAGGAGATCGCTGTTGTTTTGCGATAGGGTAATTTATTATTGAAAGATTACTGGAGAGCAACAGCATTGACAGCAATCAGCAAAACCACGATAGAATCTCTTTCACGCCAGTGCAAATCTTTGTATTGGAGAAGGTGGGGGCGTCGGATTCCGCTGTAAAAGAGGGGGAGGGGGGCGGTAAGCTTGGTGTTGTTTTGTGTTGGGGAGGATGCTGGGCGTTGTTTTGTGTTGGGAGGGATGTTGGTGTTAGTTTTTACTTGGAGAGGGGTGGGCGTTGGGTTGCGTTGGGAGGGGAGGCTGGCGTTGGTTTGTGTTGGGGAGGGGAGGTATGTTGATGTTAGTTTTTACTTGGAGAGGGGTTGGTGTTGGGTTGCGTTGGGAGGGGAGGCTAGCGTTGGTTTGCGCTGGGAGGGGAGGCTGGCGTTGGTTTGTGTTGGGAAGGGAGGGGAGGGGAGAGATGTTGTTGTTAATTTGGGCTGGAGAAGGGTTCAGGGCGTTGGATTGCGCTGGGAGGATGGGTTTGTGATGGTTTGTGCTAGGGTTGGGTATTGGCATTGGTTTGTGTTGGGGAGGGGGTTGGTGTTTCTTTGTGCTGGAGAAGGGATTGGCGTTGGTTTGCGCTGGAGAGGGGGTTGATGTTGGTTTGTGCTAAAGGGAAGGAGCTGGGTGTTGGCTTGCGTTAGGAAGGGGGGCTGGTGTTGGTTTGTGCTGGGGAAAGAAGTTCGGGGCGGGGTGAGGGAATTGATAGAAGATTAGCAAAATGGTCACAAGACAGTGTGAAAGTACGTCTGGGCTCTAAGAAGGAGACGATTTTTTTGTTATCAATTTTAAGTTCCGCAATCAAATTCAAAAAAGTTTATGTAGTAAATAATGCGTCATAAACACGTTTCGCTTTTTTCAGAGCTTCCTTTCAAAATTTCTAACGAGCCCCGATACAAGCTGTGAGCAACCCTAGTGTAATTAGTCACGTCGAGCCAGTGGTATGTTTAAAGATTGACTGAAAATTTATAGTGCATTCGGAAAATTGTTTATTTCCCAGACAGGACTGTGCTTTTCTAAAATGACTGGTATCTACTCTGTGCTTTTGTCAACTTTTCGACTGGAATTTAAGAGCTCTAAAACTATGTTTACAATGTTTTGTTTATTTTTCACAGTTCTTGTCCAACTTATTACAATCTTTGGTCTGTTGACTATGACAACAGCGAGAAGATTTCCACGGTTCTCCTCAGACCCGGTTCCAAATTTAAGCCGGTGTTTTGCGCAGAAGAGAGCGTTACAGGGCTTGTTCCCGTTTTCACGCAGGTTGAGCGCAGAGGTTCTCACAACGCATAGGAATATTGCAAGTGTTTGATTTATTTCTACTAATAATTCCTGATGAGTGAGGAGCATGTTAAGGTTTAAGTAGACAGACGTTAAGAAGGAATTCAGCAACTAGCTTAATTTGAAAGTAAATCCACGTTAAAGTGTGGTTTCTTAAATTAACTGACAAAATGAAATTTTTTCATATTTTCGTGTAAACGAGATGACTTGCTTTGCTCTTTTTTATGATTTCAAGCGAAAATCCGCTGAAAATCATTGCCAGTTAGTATGATCACGTTTCTAAGAATCGAGCAACCTACGAATTCTTGGAAAATTGCTAGCAAATAGTTTCTAAATTCCTGGAAAAAGCGAAGTATTGATAAAATCTGATTCGTTGCTTGCTCAACATTATGCTTAGTTAAGTCGACTTTTCTTTAGAAATTGTTTTTATTTCGTTTTATGATTGAGACACACACAAAAGTTATACTTGCTTTAGTTAATTTCGTTCTTTAATTACGCATCTCTAGGAAAAAAATAAAACAATTGTCTTCAATTCTTTTAAATATCTGTTTTAGTCAATATTCCTTGCAAACATGGGCGCGGCAGCTAGCCACCGCGATGACGAAGGAGATCGCACAAAGCCGTTTCACCTGCCTACATCATCAGGCTTTACCACAAAAAACAAGGTAACAAGTTATAATATTTGTATAGATGACAGCCTGGAAAAGATATCGTTATTTAGAAAATACTTCATTTTTTCTTAAGTTTGATGCAGTCATTATAACGTTTTCAGTACTAGTTTCACTAAAACTTTCACACACTTATTTCAAGGTTTAAAAACATTCTTTCTAACGGCGAGAAGTAACAAACGGTCAGCCGTTTAAAATTAAAAAAAAGCCAAATACTTATAATTTGACATTTCTTATAGCATCAGAGGCGTAGAATGTTCTTGATTGCTTAACAGG
>JAOEJH020069627.1:0-10213 GCA_025448215.2 Palythoa grandis
AAAAACATCCAAATAATTTTAATAGAGATGACTCTTACAAACTCAGTTTTACTTGGAAACAATTAATTAAGAACAACCGCAACGCATGACTAACTGTTTTATTGTACCTCCTTTTAACATTTTTACCGCGTGAAAACCGTAAAGCGTTTTATAGATTTTTATCTTTTTTATCATTCATTGATATGTTTCGGCAGAATCTACTGTCAGTTTTCGACACGTGTACAGGAGCACGCAAATTGGATCACATATTTTCAAACATCAATTTTTTTAAATCTATAATTACTACTACCAGATTGCAGGGTTCCCATTTTTATGGCAATCGGGAAAAACCTGGAAAATGAGTTCCGGTTTTGCCAGTTGGGGAGAACTCGGGGAATCTGATGAAAGCACCAAAAATCAAGGAATAATCAGGGGGTTTGAGAATATCCCAGAATCATAACACAACTTCAGAAGTGCTGAAGGCGTATTATTATGATCCTGTGGAGCGTGTTGAATTCTGAGGTTGACGGACTGACTATGGTGGCCTTTTAGTGACTGGGTTTAATATTTATTAGTAAAATCCAACTGGTGGGCTAATATCAATGATGCGATCTGATTGGCTGAGCTACTAGTAGGTTAAACGTTGCAGCCTACTAGTAGCGAAAAACGCCGACTTTGAAAGTCAAAACAATGGCGGTTGATTTGTATTCTCACGGCAAAATGAATAAAAATTATTTTCAACTTGATCAACTAGTTGGATTTTACTAAAACAATTATTCCTCTCGCCCTCACGGTCTCCGAGTCATTTCCGCCTTCGGCCTCATGGGCTATTGACTCGTAGCCCATTCGGGCTCGAGGAATAATTGCTAAATATTGCATTTGGGCACTTTTATTTAGCTACATCAGCATCCTGGTAAACTAGATAATTATCAGGGAATTTTAGAACTTAGGGAAAAATTAGGGAGTCTCTTTTCACGGCGTTACGGAAACTCTGCATTAAGTTTTCAAATCTTAAAAAATGTTGCAAAGTAGTTTAAGCATTGATGCGGCAGAAACTCTAAAAACTGTGGTTACGCTTCGGCGTATCTTCCATTCAATCCAAACAGATCCATCCTGCAAGACCGTGCCACAGGAATGACAAACTGACTGATCAGGAGCAGTCAAGATCGAGAAGTAATAGTAGTCATGTGGGGGTGGCACAAAATGTGCGACTTCCGTCCGATCTCACCTGCCCTGATTGGTGTCCAGCTATGGAAGGTAAATTAACTGTGAATGGCTACGTTTTGTTACGCAGATATATTTTATATTATAAAACTGTCATCCTGAGGTATTATTTCGATCATTTCCTGCAGAAAGCCGCATTCGTGTTCCAACACGACATTTTTTTTATTTTGACGGGGAAATAGGTCTTTTGCAGCAATTAATCAAATGGTAAAAGTAATGCTATTCTGGTGGGCAAAAAATGAGGAAATATAAAACAAAGAAAACTCACGCTTTTCTGGTTAATTTTGCCTTGTCTTGGAGTGTGTCAAATTCCTTTGCCGACCAGAATACCAAAAGGCCTATATATTGGGACTGAAAATACGCATTTTCGGGAGTTTTTACAATTTACTCGTATCGATTTCATTTTTGATTTACTTTTCTGACAATCCGACCAGCGTAGGAACCCAAATCTTGACTGATAAGCAAACATGGTCATTAGAAACATTTTAAATAAATGTGTTACGAATGGTACTGAGAATTATACTATTTGATACATTATTAATTAATTTAATAATATTGTCAATGAAATATCTATATTTCTCTTCAGCGAAAAATTGATAAATTACGTTTGAAAAGAACACTTTGATTTTGTAATTGTAGTGTTTTTTTAGTTTTACATTGGTTTACTAGCTTTCCCTTTTCGTTAAAGTAAATGTAATTTGTTGTTAATACTGTATTAATTATTTTGTAATTTCCTTTTCTTCCATTCAAACTTTGTAATTTTGTGAAATCTTAGGGGCCACGCGTTAGATTACCCTCATGGTTTAATTGTGCCTTCTCAATAAATAAAGTTTATCATCATCATCACCAGCATCACCATCATCATCACCAGCATCACCATCATCATCATCATCATCATCATCATCACCACCATCACCATCATCATCATCATCACCAGCATCACCATCATCATCATCATCATCACCATCATCACCAGCATCACCATCATCATCACCAGCATCACCATCATCATCACCATCATCATCATCAGCATCACCATCATCATCATCATCATCATCATCACCACCATCATCATCATCATAACCAGCATCACCATCATCATCATCATCATCATCACCACCATCACCATCATCATCACCAGCATCACCATCATCACCATCATCATCATCATCATCATCACCACCATCATCATCACCAGCATCACCATGATCATCACCACCATCATCATCATCATCACCAGCATCACCATCACCATCATCATCACCACCATCATCATAATCATCACCACCATCATCATCACCAGCATCACCATCATCATCACCAGCATCACCATCATCATCATCACCACCATCATCATCACCAGCATCACCATGATCATCATCACCACCATCATCATCATCATCATCACCACCATCATCATCACCATCATCACCATCATCATTGTCAGTACCTATATAAATCAACTAGAAGAGCTTTTTGAACAGATAATTATATATTAAAAACATTGCGTGGGCGCTTTGGAGTTTTGTAGCCCAGAATATTGGATTACAAAGCATCAGTTTTTCCTTTATTTTTCTCTGTAGTTTCGTTACGGTTCGAGACCAGTGGGAAATGGCCAGATGACCTGGAAGCTGTTCAGCACATCAAAGCCGCGTTCCATTTAAGGTTGGCGCAACAACTGCAAGCGGGATGTTCGTTGCCAGCGGTTGCAGCACCTCGTCACGTCGATGTATTAAAGGTGTAGCATTCTATCTATTGTTTAGTTTTTTTGTGGTAAATAATGCTCTTTTAAGATTGTATTTACTACTGGCTTTTAATTTTGATGCTCTCTTTCATGTAATTCCAATTGCTGTTAAGTGTTCAAGTTGCTTTTTGTTAAAAGGGAAAGGAGGTTTTTTAATCTCATTTGATCATATTCTTGGTTCTGAATTATGGCAAAGAACTTACTTTGTTAATTTAAGTTATTTTTTACACTTTAATACATTGTTCTTCCAGAATAGACTTTGTCACGCTTCTGCCATCTTGGATTGAAAACGAAGTGGGACTGGCATAACAGAAACTTTAGTTTCTCATTTTTCAACAAAATCCAGACCAATTTCAGCAGGTATTTCAACGATTTCGACCAAGAAGACTCGACATTCCCACCTGACGCTATCCTTTCTCTGTTATGGCCGTCCAGCCTCGTTTTCAATCCAAGATGGTGGATGAGTGAGGTTAATATAGAAGATCTATACGCTTGTAAAGTAGCAACGTTTTGACAATGAATTTGAAATTATAATCAACGATATCCAAGACTGTTCTATCTTAGTTTTGGCTTAAGATGTTCTTTGGAGTTGTTTCCTGTTGTTCATTCATCTTTCGACGGGATTTGACTTTCTAGCATAAGACAGATGAAACTTTTCTCTCTCAACTTAATTATCTCACTGGTTCGCTGGTCTGTGGCCACCAACAACCCAAAATTCGCTATCCTCGAGCCAGCTGATCTGCAAGTCTGCCAAACTTCGATGAATATTGTACAATAAAATTATTTAACTTTATTTCAGGAGGGTTTTGTGTTTCGTGTGAAGATATTGCACTACAGAGAAATGGCTCTGCTTGAGGCAGCTGAAAAAGTTGATCCTGATTGTTCCGAGTTTTATCAACAAAGACTCAACGAACTCCAACGTTGTCTGATTCATGTTCCAGTTTTAACCAGCACACTTCATGGGTAAGTTTGATACATATCCCCTGTGGGGGGGGTAGTAGTAGGGAGGATGCCAGCACCCTTCCCGGGTTACCTTTCTAGTGATTCGCATGGGGGTAGGGAGAGGGAAGGGAGCTACCTATTTCAGAATTTATGTGGATAGTTTTGATACGTTGCATCAGGTGATTTCGGCTGTAAAGTTAAAATTCGTTCCTCTCACAGATGAAGGAGAAAGGTGCCACGTTGGAGGGGGGTTCCCAGATTTCTGAAGGAAGCAATAAACTGCCTGTTTCTGACGATCAGGAAATTGTGATGAAAAAGTGAAATCTGATATTAAAAATGCTGAGAGTATCTCCCTTTTTAACACCAAGTTCAAGGCACTTCTTTGAGCTAAATTTTTCTCCTTATTTTATTGTAACTTTTATCGTAACTCTGTTGTGTACTTGTGTTCTTTTGTTTTTGTGTGCTTTTTTAATCTAAACCATTCATAGTCTTATTAAAATGTCTGTAAACCAATACTGTGTAAATAGATATTTTAGGGAGCCCACATCCCCTATAAGCCTCTTGGTGTCTTTGTGGGCTTCCTTGTCTATTTTTAGCCATAGTATTTAATAACTGATTGTATATATACGTATATAAAGGCAAAATAAATAAACTGAAACTGAAAGTGGGTAACAGCTTCAGATTCACGAATCAGATTTATTTATTATTTTATATTTCTTAACAAAAAAATATTCCTCAATATTTTTAACAAGATTATAAAATTAGTAGGGAGATCCAGCTTCGCCTTATAGTATTGTATTGGATGTAACTTTCACTAACTAAGAATAAGAAAGAAACTTGTTGCTACCATAGGTTGTGATTGGCTAAAACTCTTATCCTTCTGTTTCATTGGCTTATTAACAACAATTGACAAACTCCATATAAAGGAAAAATAAGCAGATTCGCGGAGAAACTGACGTGACATGAGTTTTCCCCGCTAATTCTACTGTTGCGTTTATTGGCTACTTTCTCGTCAGCCGAGTGTTTTTACTAGTTGTTGGCAACTAGATACGACTGCACGACACAATGACTTAGCTAACAATAATCTTTGGTTACAAGGTCACGTTTTTAGGGCATCTGTGCACAAACTGAAACGGTTTTCGTTATTTATTTGATATTTGGTCGGTTTTCCTAATGCTCTAAGTGACATGTAGCACAGTTGATAAGTGCGCTGCCTTCTGTGCTGGAGGTCCCCAGTTCGATTCTCAGTGATCCCAACGTCTGTTTCGACTTTCCTGATCCGTGTAACTATAGCTTTTAAATACCCGGAAAACGGAGCACTGACAGGGGGAGACACTGTCGGCTTTCATTGATAACACTTCTAATGAACTAACGGAACTACCTACGTTAAATAAAAGTTACTTTTACCTTTTACCTTTACCTTTATCTTTTACCTTTACCTTTTACCTTTTACTTTTTACCTTTTACCTTTTACTTTTTACCTTTACCTTTTACCTTTATCTTTTACCTTTACCTTTTACCTTTACCTTTACCTTTTACCTTACCCTTTGATCATAAAATGTTATTAAAGTGCCTTTTCAACTTTTTAACGTCGCACTAATATAATCTAACTTGATTTCTAGGCTTGGACAGCAACATAATGCATTTGGTCCAACAGTTCGTCTGGCGAAGCGCTGGCTTCACTCTCAGTTGCTATCCGATCACGTGACTGATGAGTGTATCGAGCTGTTAGTGGCTAACTTGTTCTTCGCCCCAGCCCCCTTTACCCCACCAACGTAAGTTGTGCTCTAACCTATTCGTGCAGATGAAAACTTTTTGCAAACAAGAAAAGTACTGTAATTATCAGAGCTGGTTTACTTAAAACAGCAGTTACAGCAGTTGTGCTTTCGGCTAGTCCTATTTCACATTTTCTATTTCATTAAGATGGTCCATTTTTACCTCATGGATGACGTTAGTCATCGATGAGGTGTAGGAGTGAGGTGAATTCACTCACTCACTCACTCACTCGGCTGTAAAACTTATTTAAGTTCATCCATGAGGTGGCTCACATGGCCTTTGATCTTTGATGGTGACCTACTGGTTGATGAACTGCAGAGGAACTATTAGGAATTCACACTTCTCTGGATTAAAAGGAACCCTGGTTGTTGTGAATATTTCAGGTCGAAAATACCTTGACTGTCCCTGAATCTCCCTCGATGCTTTAAAAAGGGATTCAAGCCCGTCTGTTCCAGATCCAGGGCGTTTTCTTTGGCCTAATTTGCCGTTTGAAATTCGCGGACCGAGCCATTTTGTTTGTTTGTAATGCGTGACAAAAGTTGGCAAATTCAGCCAGCTTCATAAAACATAAAGTTTTTGCTGCACAGTCTTCAATTTTCGCAACTTCAATTCTCGCTAGCCTTTAACCAGCCACTGTACTTTTAGAACTGTGTTGTCTAGTTTATTATAATTCATGGACAACCCTGCAATTTTTTTTAAAATTATCCTAACTTTTAATTGCAACCTTTATCTGACAGTAAAAGAACGAATGACGTTATTCCCTCAGGTCACCGTTAAGTGGGTTTCTACGTTTTCTACAAATGCTTTCGATGCAGGACTGGAAAACTACGCCCATCATTGTTAATCTCAACAACGACTTATCAGGTTCGTTCACAGCAAAGTTCTTGTTAGCGAGGTAGACAGTCCATGTTACCTGTGGTGGCAGTGATGATCATCATAATAATTTTAGTGATGATGATGGTAGTGATGATGATACTCTTTTTAGTGATGGTGATTTAACTAATGATGATAATGGTGGTTTCACTGATGATTGTGATGATGGTTGTGGTAGTGATGGTCATGATAAATTTTGTAATAATGGTGATGTTGGTTTTAGCGATGATGATGACGATGACGATGATGGTGATGATGATACTAGTAATGATGGTAATGGTGATGATGTAATTATGATAATGATAATGGTTGTGCAATGATTCTAGTAATGATGATTTTAGGATGATTTAGGTGATCGAGGCATAATGGTGTTTAAAAATTATACAGGAAGCGATATTGTAAATGTTAACCACTCATTGAGTAATATTTATAAGTCTTAAGAATATTTTGAGAACTATTTAGAACAAGTTTGTGGTTTTGACCGCATGAATTGTTCCGTCTCGTGCGCGTATCGCACCATGCAAAGTTTATTTTGAAGAAAGAAGTTGTTCTTCATCTTGCCACTGGCTAGATGAAAAACAAGCTTGGGTATGAAAATGGATCGAAGACTCATGTCTTGGAATCCTTGAAAAATCAATCTGAGCCCAGAAAGCCGGGTCCTTGAAAGATTCTTGAATATTTTTTTTTTGAAAAAGGTTACGAATCCTGCAGAAAATTACTGGTCAGACTGAAAAAAAGAAAACATTCGTAACAAAATCTTTAAAGTAATCATTTTACCCCAGAACTTCACGCAGTGAAGGCACATGTACAACACAGTTCAATTTATTAGCTTAATTTTTTTTACTCTGTTTGCACAGCTGAAGAATACCAAGAAATATCCTCGCGATTTTTTCACAACAGAACGCAGCTGCCACCTTTGTTTATAGCTACTCCAAAAGATAAATTCGACTCCCTTTGGACCAGAGATAAACCAACAAAAATGGTGGGTTGTAACAGTTTACTGATAATTAAGACTTCTAATAGAATTTTAGACATGCCGTTTTTTAAGTCTCGATGGAAACAAGGTAGAACGAAAGCAATTCCAGCTTAATTAGAGTAAATTTAATACTTGCTACACATCGAAAGACGATTTTATTAATGTTTATGTCATTCTTAATAACATTATGTTAATGTGTCTTTCATAAATTACAGTTTAAAGGTCTTTTCTTTGGTGAAACTTGTGTTAATAACAACAGCAGCGACAACTGCAACATATTCTTTATTTACACTTAAAAAGCTTAAAGATTTGATATGTCATCTTGTATTAGCACCTTTGACGCTTGTGCTATCTTCGATTGAAAACGAGGCTGGATGGGTAAACTATAATCTTTCGCGGAACTTTAGCTTCCTCGTTTGCCCATTTTTCAGAAAAATTAAAACCAATTTTCAGTAGATATTCCAACGTTGTACGGTATCCTTTCTCTGTTATGCCTATCCAACCTCATTTTCAGTCCAAGACGAATGATGTGTTGGTAAATTCTCCCGACTGAGTTCCATACTTTTTATATAAGCAGTTTGGGAGAATTTGGTTTTTCAACTTCCACAGCTTATTCCACTTGATCAATTCCTTATTTCTCATTACCAGTTATATTATTTTGTTTGAGTTTTATAAGGAGAAGTTAGATGTTGATAAATTGCCTGGGGCTGAAAGGGTTAAGCCTCTGACTTTGGCCTTTCTCTAAGAGTACTAATTAATAAATAATGTATTTATTAATGAATAATTAAAAAGAAAAAAGTTATGAAGTGAAGGTCACCATAAATAACCATTTTGGGCGAATGGAAACAGATATAAAGTTGAGTAGTCTATGGTAAGATATGACTAGCGTTGTAGCTGGCAAGAAAAGCATCACCCATTTCCCCAGAGAAACATGCAACTTCCACCCGCGATGCAGGCTGAATTAGTAAAGATTAGATTGCAGGGAAGCATTCAGCCATCTTGGTTCCTGATGATCATAGTTTGGTGTAATCATAGTTGATTGTAATTATAGTTTGGTAAAATCGTAGTGTGGTGTAATCATATTTTGGTGTAATAATAGAAGGGTGTAATAATAGATGTAAATTTGATAATGTGTAATAATGATGTATGCCATCAGATACTAGACAGGATGGTGGTGCTGGCGAGGATCTCTCTGTCCGTACTTCAGCGACAACTCTTTGTGGATTTTGCGCAAAACGTTGACTTCAAGGTGATTATTGAGCTCCCAACGTCGGCTGCCTGAATACTTTGATAAAATATGATAAAAAATATTCTAAGAATATGGCTTGTTTCAAACGTCGAACTTTTCATGTGCCGAACCCAAAGTAGATGAGGTACAACAATACCATTATAAATTATGCTCATTAGATTTAGGTTCGGCATATGAAAAGTCCGACGTCTGAAACGGGCCTAAGTTGTTTTCAGTTTTTGAATATATTCAAGTTTGTATTTAGTAATGAGAAATAAGGTATTAAACCGTTGCTTTTAAAACCGACTTCAAGTTAGGTAACATTTTAGTTTCTGCAGGCCTGAAGACCATATAAAATTCCAGCGAAGGACAATAAAAATCCATTTTTAAGAAAGTGAGTGAGCTCTGCTAACTCTGGAAACATCTTTTGTTAATGAGAAGGTCTTGTTAAGAACTCGTAACAATTGGGTAGATTAAGCTTAAGTTTCAGTTGCAGCCAGAGTACAGAGACTCGTATTTGTAAAACTGCCATGGAACGTTGAATTGTGGTCAATTAGGCAGATTTAGCAAACTCGACGTGACGTGAAAACACAACGTAAAAGTGCGTGCGCAGTTCTGGCTGACCTTCTGAAGAAGAAGTCGCGTTGTGTTCTGAACGGGATTTTGCTGTTTTCACCGTTGCAAAACAAAACGTGACGTGAGGAATTTACTCTTGCACGCGCACAACTCGAACGTCGCGTTGTCTTTGCTAAATCTGCCTAATTGTATACATTACCCTTTGCACTTCAGGAAATATTTCGTCCACCCCTTGATGCGTATGACGTCATTATTAATCTTCATCGTCATCTTATACCACGTCATCACGAGGCTGTAGACTGCCACAAACCGCGGACAGTAACGAAGTCGCACCGTCTTGAATCCGAGGTGCCTGTTGTTGACTTTGATCCGGTGCAGTGTTACATTACAGAGTTGAAGGTATTTTGGAAATTGCGTGTTTTTTTCTAAAAAGGTTGACATCACTAATAGTCAACTACCGTGACCGAAAGAAACTTTGAATAGAATAAAAATGAGCAGTCGATATATCATATTGTAATAAAATGACCATAATGATAATAATTGATGATGACAATTTGACAATTTATTTATTTGTGCATATAGTTGACTTTGATGATGATGATAAAATAACATAGAAGAAGCACCAATCACGTGTTTGCTGCATTACGCAACGGCGTCTGCGGTAGTAAATTTTTAGTCATCAAATCGATTGAAAATGGAACGAGAAATTTATGTTCGTTTGAAAGTATTAAAAAACAAGCAAACAGGCCGGAGCAGGATAGTGCTGCACGTTTTGACAATATTAATGGCCGTATATGGCCACTTTTTTAACTCCCATAATTCCTTTCAGTCATGCTATTGACTATTGCAGATGTCAGCTTTTTTCGAAATAGCTGTATAATCCAGGCCGGTAGGG
>JAOEJH020069824.1:0-10212 GCA_025448215.2 Palythoa grandis
GTCTAAAGAGGCATTTAGATGAGGTGAAGGGCGAATCCGCATTTAATCCTTTGGATTATAAGGACAAGAGGTAGGCAGGTGCATACAGAAGTGAAGAGGGTTTGTCTTTCATTTTTTAAACCAAAAAAAAATGTTTTACTGTATTCTAAAGATTCCAAATATTTCGCCGCTGCATCTGCAAACGAGCAATGGCAAATACTCTCATCAGCAATGTTCTTTGATTGTAATGTCAATATCAGTATTAATAAGAAAGAGTAATGTAAAAGTGCATAGAACTGATGCCAATAAATAGCAATATTGAGATTTGTGCTTTTGTTATTGTAATTTTGATATAAGCACACAATCAAAAAACGGTTTGTTTTCATCTGGTGTTTTATTGGGTATCAATACTCATCCACCTGACCAAAATAGAAATCAATTATTGGCTGTTGATGGCATGAATTATTAATGACTTTGAGAAAGACCGTTCAAACGGCAATGAAGATCGTTCCTCTCTAAACACAGCCGTAAATAACATGTGTAGTGCGAGGCGTTTCGTCTTCCAGTGCCATCATTTCTATTTTGTTTTTCTCTAAGGCCGCTCATGTAAAGAAATAAGAACAAATTTCAAAAGAACGGATGAAGGCTGAAGTCGCCAAAACATTAAGAACAACGAGCTTCCGTTTTTATTTTAAAAAAAGCGTGCACAACTTTTAAAAAAATCAAAATAATTTACGGCCCAAAATTTATAGGGGTATTTGCCCCCTAATTCCCCCCCCCCCCATCGTGCCTGCCTGACGCTAGCTACGCTTCAGTATCGCATTCACAAACAGCTTAGACATTTTCTTATCGATAGTCATTTCGTTAGCTATTTTGGTTGTCAACACTTTCATATATTATTCGTTGAGTGAAGGAAATAGATGCTTGATGATTTCAGTTGTTTTTAACGAAACGAAAATAAAAAACAAAGCAAATGTAAAAATTATACTTGCTCTATTAAATCGGTTTTACCGGTGGTTCTCAACGTGTACAGTAATACAGTATATTCATCCTTGCCCGTTACCATTTTACAATTTTCTGTGTTTGCATCATGTAATTTAAAGTCTAGTAGGATTGCTAATCTTTCTGCTTCATTAATAAACAACTCGAAAGTACAT
The DNA here is from genome assembly GCA_025448215.2 of Palythoa grandis. NCBI lineage: Eukaryota > Metazoa > Cnidaria > Anthozoa > Zoantharia > Sphenopidae > Palythoa > Palythoa grandis. Next base: position 1,137 of record JAOEJH020069824.1, read on the forward strand.
TTCATTACTTATATTCGCTTCTGATGTCAAGATTTGTCCCCGGAATTCATAAACAAACAGCATTCAGAACATCTAAAAGGGGCTGGGATCAGTTAGATATTTGATGGTTACATTGAATGAGCTCGTTTGGCTATTTTCGTAACCAGATTGACAAATTTGAATCTAAGTCCTAATGAGCGCAATATTCTGATGTTCTAAGTGCCGATAGTGATATTACACTCATTACACTGATATTACGACATACAGGAAACAAAATCCCAAAATTCTCCCTATCATGGCAACATTACGATATATTTCTTATAGCCTACTGTAGTTTTTCAAGATTATTAACGCAATCAAGCAGTTAAACTCGATTTCAATTGTTATGCTCAACTTTTCAAGGAACAGGAAAAGTGCATACCTTCCAACTCGCCGGCTATTTTGTCCACTAGATCCTGTTTTCCAATCCTTCCCAAGGCTTCCTTAATTCTCCTAATATTCAGATCTGGTTGTGTACAAGAAAGATACTGAAAAAGCTTCTTGGACGGGCTGGGGTTGTCTCCTTGCTTTACTTTATCATACACAAACTCAGGCACTTTAAAGTAGCTTGCGAGTTGTTCCCAACAGCTCAATTGTCCATCGCGGGAAAATGAATTGTCCAAACGCCGCGCAAGTTCGTCCAGAATGGGCAAGTGGCTCCTTATAACGTCCTTGACCAAAGAGTCTGGAGCATTAAAATAAAGCATCAACGATACTAAAAAGGAAGATCGGCTTTTGAGTTGTGTTGAAATATTTTTGCTACAGACGTACGGGTAATAATCAAGTATACAAATGAGGCAGCCGCGGGAGGTGTGCATGGAGCCAATACTCAACCCCCCACAAATTACTAAATGATCCCACCAATAAAACCCCAAATACACCACATGGCAATATAACCTGGCCCAAAAAAATACCATACTTATTTCTTACAGAAATCCTCATTTCTAACAGTATTAAAACAACTGAAATCGTCAGGCGTTCACTGAAGCAAAGAAAAGAGCTTCCTGTCAGTCACAATACATCTTTCGAACATCTCCGTCACTTCTGTTCAAAAAATTGGGCTGAATGAAGATCGAGCCTTGTGGCTTCAGCCTTTTGAAGCACATTTTTCACTGTTTGCACCAACCGTTCTGCTTGGCCATTGGCTTCTATGCTGTAGCGGCGAGATCTCCTGGTTAAGGCGCAGTTGTCTCAAAATTCTTTTAGCTACTCGCTGTCTAACTGTGGTCAACTGTCAGACCCATCTTTCCCAAGGTGCCCTGGTCAAACTCCATGGGAGTAAGGATTTTTAGTCTGCTGACCGATTTAAAAATGTTGGCTCGTTGCACACTGAATATCTGCTTGCTCTTTGTGATGACTTATACCGGGTCACCGATCAATAAACAAGCCGTAGCTATTGTTTTGATAACTCCCTGGTCTCCTCATGTGCCTTGTTGATCATTTTTTGCTAACAGCTTTGGGGATTTCCTTTCAGGAGCAGACCGTCATATTGCGAAAGTAGGCCGTGCCCGGCTGGCCGTATTGGCTGCAGCAGTAGCCATAACTTTTTTGGCCATTCATTTTAAAAAAGAGCAAAGACGTCTTATCTGTTAGATCTGGAAATTTTTCTGCCGAATCATCTCTATCCCTTGTCTGAGACAAGCCAGGTTACTCAAATCCCTTAAACTCTCTTGAACCAAGAAACTTCCTAAATATGAAAAACAAGAAAAATGACATGGAACTTGAGAAAGGCATTGCTTGAATTTCCTAATTCACTCCTCAGTAAATCTATAAAGCGCTTTTGCGCTATAAATCTCAAAATGTATGGCACTTTCATGCCCTTTCCATCTCCATGACTCACAGGATTGCCTGTTATCTTCATGACGCATCGATTGTCTTGGTTAATTAAGAAACCCTTAAGAAACTTTCAGGGCTAAATCAGGTCAAATTTTAAGAAACTTTGAGACTCAAGGGCTAAAGAAGTTTCTTATAAAAAAAAATACGTGTACACGTATTGTTTCTCCTGATGTGTCCTGAGGTTGCCTTTTGACAACGTGTCAGAAACTACCGGCTGCACTAGGTGATGGTCACTAACCAAGTAGGTTGAAATCATGTTTTTTAAATTCATTTCTCTCTTTTTATACAAAAAACATGGTCTATTTTTTTGTTTTTCTTTCCAACTTTCGTGCATTCGAACTACATGCAGCAATATGAACAATCTCCTTCTTTATTCTCTGGTCTCTTGAACTCCGGGTTTTTGAAATACTTCAATGAAATATTAATACAGAAAAATTTTATAAATTTAAAATAACATAAAGCTACAAAGAAAGTGAACCAACATGGCCGCTATTCCACGCTACCAGTATGTCAATCCTCCAGAACGGAAAGTAGAGTTGAATAACTAGGGCTGTAGCAAGCCCTGGAAAACCGGGGGGCACAGGCTCGCCGGGGAAATTTTGAAAATTCGTTTGTCTGAAAACGTATTTCCTGGGCTTTAAACACCATCTGAAACAAAATTAGAGTGTCTAAAACTAGTAAAATATTTCCCGTTTTTCTCAAACTTGGGACAATTTGCTGAACGTGATACATTTTTTTCACATCGATTATATTATTTGCTCCCTTTAGAATCAAAGTGTAAAGTGTAAAGTGAAGATCAACCAAAAACAGCAAACGGTGGTAGCAGATAAATTCGGCCTTGGGTGTTGCGTACATGTACCGTAGCCTGACAGGGCACAACTCAAGTCACAAGCTAAGCGGCGTGATCAAAAACTTTTTGATTATTAAAGTAACAATGTATACAGAATTTACTTAATACTGGAGCATCACAATTTTAGGCATTTCAAAAAATCACAGCCTCGATAATAGAAAGTAATATTGTTGTACAAGAGTATTTCCTTAGAACTTTCGACTTTGTCTCTGGTTAACCATGATAAGAATTATTAAGAACGCGTCTTTTCCAAAGTGATAAAACAAAAATGATTCATTACAAAACATAAACAAATGGTTTTTAAAACGTTTCTGCATCTGGAAGGACTACTGTTCTGGAATGACTATTGTTTTTCGTCTGACTAGTAACTCTTTTCCCTCAGTAATCCGCCGACAGATGGTGAAAATAAAAGAGGGATTAGTCGCACTCTTCTGTCTGTGTTGCTTTTGATCAGACATAGACTTCATCGGAAGGTCGTACTCTGTGAACTTCCCAAACAATTGCCGGCTTCCGTCGCTGGTTTTCCCCTACAAAAACATTAGCACTCCCCACCATGTCAGTATTATCTGTCAACTATACTTGTGGACATGCAGAAGCATGAGATAGTTGAGCCTGGCCTCTCCTGTTGTGGAACGCAGGTAGAGACTATCCTGGAAACTATCTTGCACAAAGTACTTACCTAAAATACCCATGCGATTACTTACGAAACTTAAATATCGGATTGTTTTCCAAATTATCCGAAAATGCGGACAACTGATGGACAAACGGATGGACTGATGGATCAGTCGTTTACGCTGACATGGTCGGTAACTACCGCTTTCTACGAAGCAGTAGTAGCCACAAAAAATGGGAAAAAACTGGGTGGGCACGCCCCCCCCCCGGCCCCTCTCCTTGCTTCGGCCCCGATAACATAGGTCTACGTTCTTTTTTGTAAAACCACGAAAAAGAAAAAAAGGCACATTACCTATGAATTAGAGTTACAATTAGAAAAACAAACCTCTAATTTTAACTCTTAGAGATTGTTAGACTAGAGTTAGACTAGTCTAATTACTAGATTAGTAGTAATTAACTACTACTTAATAACTAAGTGTAATTAGTGTAATTTAGTTACAACTACTATACTAGATTAGTGCCAATTTGGAATTAGACATTTTTTAGACTCTATAACTGACATAAGTTCTGTCTTGACTTTCTTGTTTGTAATAGAGACATATAGATTTGATTTTGGCTGCCGCACCTGAGTTAACTCGTATCTTTAGTTGCTCAGAATAACGACGTTGACAGGGAGATGGGGGATTCACTTTGGGTTCCGTCCATGATCTTCTCAATTTTGTATCTGAGGAGGTATCCACACTCGCAGACGTCAACAAATCTTCGTGATATTCATTGTCAACATCACGTCTCTCAGGCAACACTTCGCAGGGATTACAATTTGGTTCTTCTCGTTCCGATATTCCGCCATACCGGCCTTGGATGCTGTCAGCCTGACTACCCGTCGATAAATTAACTTCACTGAAACTCCCGGAATTTTCTTGAGGCTCTTGAAATGTCTCTGCTAAAACGAAAAAAAGCAAAGTCAGCCGAATCACAAACAGTTCCATTGGTTCACTATCTTAAATCAAATTTTAAAACTAAGAGATTTGAAGTCTAATTGCTATTATATAAACTAAAGGTCACCTGGCCAACGTTATTGTCTCAATCATTCAAACTTCTACTTTGCTACTTGTGTACTTATATGAAACAAAACGACTAATTGCTACTGTCCAGCCAGCATCATCTACTATAGGTATTTTACAGGCAACACTCTTCAACTGCCTCTACCTTTTTAAAAATGAAGAAAAACTCATTTTTTTCATGAGTTGATTTTTAGAGCTCCAGATGCCATGAATAATATCACCACTTAAAATTAACAAGAGGCATATACACTCTCGCACATACACTCTACGAAGTCAAAGGCACGGCAAAACTGCGCGACTAGCAGTTATTCTCACAGACACAGATGAGGGGGACTAGGGCGATAGTGAACGATATACGAGGAACTTCTGGCGTACTTGAGTACATTATCTCTTTTGGTTACCATAAACTTTGCGGACCGTACCCCCTGGGTCTATCATTCATAAATGCTTGTTTCTCTCTAGATTTTTTAACCCTATCACTTTAAAGTGGTCTCCATGCTGTCTTCCAGCTCAGGGCCGGCCTTACTAGAATTAACTGACAAATTACAACTTCAGCTAAAGCTCAAGCTAACTCAGCTGACTCATTCGAACCTCGAACTGCTTTAATTTTTAACAATTTGTGACGTCGACCCCCCTCCCCCCTCGTGTTTAAGTATGATTATTTGACTGATGTGAACCCTGATTGTTGTTTTTGACATATCTGCTGCTATGAAAATCATACGCAAAATGCAGCTTTTCCAATTTATATTTGTAGTTGTGCAACTGTAATATTACATTTGCGTACTTTTTAGCTAAAGAAGCGACCTGTCGCAACTTATTGCTGCTAAGGGTCAAACTTGTTTACTTTTTGATAAAAGCATGACACTTTGCAATATTACAAGTATCACTGAGAATAACAGTTTTAGATATGGAGCCCAGCCAAATTTGTCACAGGAGCTGAGTGCTGCGCATGTTATAAAATACCCAACGTAAAAACGAGGCTGGAGGCAGAAAAATCTTTTAAAACCTTGTTTGTTGATGAATTCGAATAAAAAAAGGTTGCATTATCGTGGTTGAAGACATTTACTATGTTCGGACGAGTTAACAGGTGTCATGTGACCACTTCCTGTAAATTAGACGGATATGTAACATGGAAGCGAGGCTGATAGCACAAATCTCAATAAAAACCCTACTCTTAAGTGAACTTGGAAGTGAAAATTTGCTTTCTGCATTGTTAAGTGAGCTAAGATATTTACATTATTATGAATCGCGTGAACATATAACGTGACTCATAAGCTCGCTATGGAACATAAAAACGAAGCTAAAAGTCGAAATTTTGCTTACTTTTTGACAAAAAGATGTCTTCGTTCGCAACGTCGCTCACCTCTATGTGACAAAAAGTTCAAGTTCTGTATCCAACGCAAATTTCATGCCCATGGCTAATATACTGCATGCATCACATGGTCCCTTGTCGTGGAAATACGGCTGAGTCGAAGTAATGTATACAGTCTTGAAAATAAAGCACAATCCGCTTTCAACATCCTTTGTTGCACCTTTTCCTTTTTGGGGATCTTCTTGCTCAAGCTGTTGAACAAAGGAAGATTATTCTAGTTCATTGTGGCTCCTATTGGTTTAGTCGTGTCAACAAGCCTCTCTTGAACAAAGGTGTTGTATAGCTCTTTTCCTACTTCGACTACCTTCTGAACAGTATCAACAACTGCATTTTCTGCCAAGTCCACGGTGTGTAAGGCAATAAGCTCCTCGGCTTCTTCTTCAAAGGGGTTTCCTTTTTCTTCAAAAACAGCAACAAGGGATACGACATCTTTCCTGAATTTTCTTTGAACAGCTTTTGTTTGCTCGTAATGGACTTCAGACTAGTTGGAAAATGATTCATTTTCAAACTCGGCAATAGTTCGTGCAATCGTCGGCTCAGCCACCATCCATCTTCACAGAGCTTCAGGGTTTTCTGTCAAACCAATTGCGCCACCATCGTGTGCCTGATCCAGTGTATAACAGAAAATATGTGTGTTGTTTTGTGTACAAAAAAGGTTCCAGCATTAAACTGCTCAAATACCTTGGGATGCTTGACAGGCAGTTCACACGTGTCACGTATGTGAACAGGCAGCCACCTTGAGTAGTTTGTGTGGTCTAGGGCAAACATCCATGGAGCAATCTTTGTCAGAGTCTGAACGTACAAGTTAAAGTTTCCTTCTCTCAAGCTTCTCACGAGCTGCAGGCGCAAACGTTCTAAGTCTACTACCATGTCCAGCAAAGAAACTGTAGAATCTTGGATATTTCCTCATGCCAAGCATTCATTTCTTTGGGTTGCCCTGATGTCGTCTCAACATACTTGGCATATGCTTGTTGTTCTAATACATACAGAGCAGCTGCAGTAACCTGATGGGCGTGTCTGGTTCTTGTCAAATGGCTCCCACTTACAAATGAATCGGAGACACCAGGTGTTGCCACTTGAGCATCAACTAGAACATCTGTCCACCCACTGCCATCCAACCATTTGCCCAGTGCTTTATAGAGAGCCATCTCTATATGGAGTCCCCCAAACATAATAACAAAATTCAATTTGTGAGGAGCATGGGAACTAGCCTCCAGTTCACCTGGGCATGGCGGGGTCAAATTGCTTCAAGAAGCTAAATTTGTATTATTATTTTTTTACCAATAATTAAGCAATTCGATCAAAAAACCAAAGCTATTTATGTAAGAGCCACGGATATTTAGCTAAGCCTCGTTTTCATACAAGGGCCTGAGGTGCCAATTTTGACGCGCGCAATACGCAGCTAAGGGCGCGAAGTTCTGCTGGCTCTATATCAGAAATTGAGAGAGAGAAAGAGGTCATCAATTGAGCAAAGTTTCATACTTTTATCAAAAAGTGAACGATTCGGGAATTTTTTTGCCCTTAGCAGCTCCACTATAGTGTTTTACTAATAGTTGTTGATCATAAACGATCTAGACGAGCCTGGCGAAGATTTAACTTACACTTCCAACTTATAGTTTAATGCGTATAGTATTATAATGCGTATTACCTAAAGAATTTTTAGATTTTTCAAGATTTGTTTCCTCTTGTGAACCATAAACTTTCAAACCACTTTCTTTTAGGTCTGACTGCAGCTGAGTGGAATCTATCCCTGGTCCAGTCCGCTGTTCTGATGAAAACTGATGGTCACCACTGCTAGACTGTACAATATCTAAAGATTTACTACATCCAGGTGAGCAATTTGCGAGTTTTCCATTAATCTCTTTAGTCACTGATTCATTGGAAGTGGATGGAACGTCGTCGTCTTTATCTCGATCTGAAAATCAATTATTGATATAGTTAAATTACAGCTGTACCAAACTGCAAAGTTTTTGTTGCATGCCATACATTTGGCTTCATCTCGATCAAAATAAACTTTCTTGTATCAAAATATCTAGTGGGCAAAAAGACATTTTGAAACAGATTGGAAATTGAGACGCTAATGGAGGGATAGATGTTTGGTGGACAGAATTCAAACTCTTCACAAGCCAATAAGGACCTTATGCTACGTCAACGATGACGGCTCAAAAAAAATATATTTCTTATTTGCTCTTTACTTCTTTCTGTGGGTCATAAGGGTCTTGTTTTCTTCGCTTTAAGCTATGTGAACAGAAAACGATTAAATGTTCCTCCTTGAAGGTAAGCAAATACTGAGAACATTTTTGTTATCACGTCCTCGTAATTCCTAGAACTCTAAAATAAGTGTTTTCACGTTCTGTTTCTAGGACAACTACGAGCAGATAATGAGCTCGTTGCATTCCAGCGTGCAGTTTCTTCTTTCTGATCCTCGTCGGCGTCGCCAACCTCATTGCTTAAAGTCCTAATATTAGACATGCACTGAATGGCTGTATAACCATTGAAATTGTATTCGCATGTTTTAAATTTGAATAAATTTGCATGAATTAGTTGAAAATTGAAAACATCCATTGTCATCGGCATTGCACAAAACCCTTGCTATTACCGTAATAATACAAAGTAAGATCTATAATTAGGACTGTTTTGTCAGTGCTATTTTGGATTATAGTTGGTACTTGCAACAGAACGCCACAGCACTAGTCATGTGACTTTCTGAGCTAAGATGTATCTGAAGAAAACATTTTTACGTGATTCCATAGAGTTATGAGAAACACGAGTGGAATTTGGGAGAAGAATAAATAATCAGTGGGAACACGAGTGTTTCTATGTTATTTCAAGTTCTTCCAAATTTCTACAAGTGTTCCTATAACTCTATGGAAACATGGAAAAATGCTTTCTTTATCCTCGATAAAATATCCCACACAACGAAACTTCGACATTTCATTAATATTATAAAAATTTAAATTCTCTTTACTAGCGAAATAGCTTGGACGTTTTTCTATGTTAATTAATCATAATCATTATAATTTCCTCAATAGGGATTGGTGCATAAACTGCTGTATTTTGCACTAATTAATCTGCAAAATTGTAATCGGACAGTGGTATTGGACAGTTGGCTGTAATCGGACACCTGTAATTGGACAGTTGCATAAGTCAATCATTTTGAGTCCTTTCAGCTACATTCACTAATCACAACATCGATTACAATCACTATAGCAACTTTGAAGTTAAAACAACTTACCTTTCAAAGCTGGGGCCTTTTACAAAATGGAGGAATTTGTAATTTTAAATAATGTCTCTACTGGAGATATTTTCCCCAATGTAAATTTC
>JAOEJH020069935.1:0-10211 GCA_025448215.2 Palythoa grandis
AACAGATCAATATATTCGTTTGCCTCGGAGAGTCTCTGAAGGAGCATATTGTGAATGTTGTGTTTAAATTTTGCTTTCGGCATTTGACGAATTTCATTATCCTCAACATCATTTAGGAATCTCTCCATCTCTAATCCTTAAAGGCGATATATAGTATCTTAACACTTAACTGGAAATAAATCTAAAACAGGAAACCAGTCAAGATTTATAACTATAAGTTATAGCAGGAAAGATTGCGGCTAAGGTATTCAGTTTTAAGTCAATGAAATCTCAATCTTGAGCGCTCTGGAACTTTTTAAACAGATTCATTAGAATGAAATAAGAGATGTAATATTCTTCCTGTACATTTTTAAGATTACGAACATAATTTAAACAGTTTGGAGTCAGGAATCAGTGTTTTGTTTTTAATTTTATGTATTTTGGAAAATGGGTCCAATCGATGACAAGGATTGCCGTAGTATAGCCTCAAAGTGTTTTTAAAACGTTGCTCTACTTTTTTGCTTGTGGGAATTTAACGTATTGACTCAAACACTTTTCGGCAAACATAGCTAGATCAGTAGATGTAAGCGGCTTAATTTTGAGGCCTGCAGCATTTTCGGAAATTGTTACACTCCTTTGAGACCTATGAAACATGGTGTGAGTTTTGTGTTTTATAATTTATTTAAGGAAAATTAAGTGCATTTCCTGTCATTAGAACGTTGGCTTGCTAATCCCCCACAAAACAAAGAAGTCAAAAGTGCTTGTGGGATTCTGGCGAGGATCCCAGTTTGCATTTATGCCGCAAGCCGCAGATTGCTTTTCCACATTGATTGGCTACATCGTTTTTACAATGAGTATTATCAACTTCTTTTCCTGTTTTCGAAGCTTCTTGCTGCTTTGTTTAGGATGGCTACTAAATAATATTCCAATTTGAGCAAGGCTCATAAAAAACTGGTAAAAATGTGAAGCCAAGACTGCCACATGACTTTCATTTAATATTTTTACCACCCTAAAAACATTTTTAAAGGCTAACTAATGACCGGGTTTTTTTTTTTTTTGCTTTATTTTGTACCGTAGCCAATTACTTTCTGGTGATTAAAAAAAATCAGATTAAAGGAGATTTTGATATAGCTACTGCAGCAATTCCATCCTCTTTCCCCCACACCACCTTCCAAAAATATGGCCAATAAAAAGGCAATATACGGGATAAGTGGTCTTTACGGTATTATCAGCCACTGGTCGGTCGGGTCTAATTGCCACTTGTTGCTTTCAATGAGTGTTTATACACAGACTCAGTTGTCCTTTTTGTTCGTGCAAAATTGTCTTTGATTTACGTGACACCGTTCCGGTTCACTTTTCCACCAGCTATGTATTTGTGAACACCTAAAGATTTATGTTTGGCCAAGGACCCAGATTAAGGGTTTTTGTCGGCGAATCTAGTATTTCTCTGTTTTTGTCATCAAGCGATGGTGGTGACATGCATTTATTGATACATTTATTTAGTCTAGTCTTGTCAATTTTATTAATTATTTCTACAACAGCTCATAGTGCTGAGAAGCTAAGAGAGTTTTGAATGAAAAAACAAGCGGTGAACACATAAAAACAAAACGATCCAGCCGAGTTTGTTTAAACCGAGCAGATTCATTACATAGCCAAAAGACGTCTTTTCGAATTGTATCGGTTTTTTGGTTCTGGAGGGCCCTTTATTTGTATTTAATTTATAGCCGCAAGTGTTTTGCAGATATTGATACTTTATATGCAAATAAAGTTTTCAATATGAAAAGGTCACTAGAAGTAGAAGTGAAGTGCGGCGTTCAGTCATGCAAAGTTTTTTTTAAAAAATATTCAATGCAATGTGAATGTGTAACTCAGTCAGTCAGACATACTAACGTTATAGAAATCTGTTGTATTGCATGAAGGCTAGCGAAAACAAAGAACATAGAAATTTTCAGCACATGAATATCCTGAGAACAAAAGGGAAAGGTAGTTCATGACCACAGAATGCTGGGTGAATAATATCAATTCTTTGGATAAAGCATTTACTAAATAAAAGAAGAATATTGACTATAAAATTGTTAAAATTATTCTCCGGCGGGAACTATACGTATTCTGACATCATTTAGAAAAGGAGAAATCGCAGCCTTTAAGCCACGATTGTTAATATTTTGGCTCTGGTTTTCAATGACAACTAAAATCAGCACACTTCAATGAAAATATAATGCTATGATTATGCTTTGATTTTGATAATGATATAAATACCATATAATTTCATTTCAAGTGTATTTGTTCAGAAAAGTTAATTAACGACCGAAAAGTTTTACATATAAACATTAGAAGACCGACTGGGTTTAAAGAGGGCAATACTGCTTTTTAACTCTTTGTTGTAAAATTATAAAAGCATAACCCGTAAAATTGTGATATTGTATTGCAAATAAAACTTGACGGCAAAATCTTTACTTTTCAGTCTTAAAATAATAACCTTTTTGGCGTTATCTCGCCGCGACATCGCTTTTAATCCTTCCCGGTCATGTTGTGGCATGATATACCATGAATGGCATGTAACTAATCGACAACTCTTAACACATGCATCTGTTTTTTGTTCCGAGTTTTTGTGATATAAATACATGATGTGTTGAACCGTTCATTGCTGCTGTAATATAACACTAAAACATCAGCTAATCTTTTCTGAAATGTCTTTCTGGCTGACAAGGTATTCTTTAGGCACACGTTAAATTGAATTTTTGTCTAGAAATAGGCACAGATAGAACTGCAGTTTTCTAAAGGTTTTTAAAGTATTTCCTGTCCGTAACTTGCCGTCTCACGTCTCAGCTGATGTTACTTGTAAAACGAAAACATTTAAGTTTTAAATTCTAAGCTTCCAAGGAAACTAAGGGTATGCTTTTTTTAAAAACAAATCGTAGAGAATATTGGCAATGGCGAAAATTTGATTTCACATAGAGGGATTTTTAAAATCTCGAAATTCATTTATTCAGCCACAGAAGCTCATTAACTCGCATTTCTAGTTGTCGTAACAACAGGAATTTGCAGCATACAATAAGTGATGACATTTAATATGACAGCCTTTTGTCTCTTTTATCCAATAGAATCTACTTGTATGCTAATACGCACAATGTTATTCTTTTACATTCCACTTCAGTTTGGCAAGACCAAATCAGAGTATTACGGATTTATTTATTAGCCCGGGTTGTAAGCTTGCAGTCTCAAAAAAACTGTAACATAATTTCTTGAAATAAATCTATTTATTCTAGTATTCTCATTAAAATGTACACTGGTCACAAAAGTATAAAAATATCACCCCACAGAGAGCAGGTTATGGCCGTTCGCAAAATATTACGTGAGGCCTCAAAATGCTTTTTGATAACCCGCGACAAAGAACTAAACTTGTGTTCGCCGCAGGGGAGTAAGAGCTCGCGATTGCATGTATATTTGTTGACAAAATTCTTTTATTCAAGTCCACGAGCGGGCGATTGTTATAATAAGGTGCAAATACTTCAAAACCACTCAACTGTGGCAAATATTTTTCAAGAAAAAAAGAGGTCACGTGATTAAGCAATTCCATGCAGACGCTGCGAGCTTGAAGCATTATTTTAGAAGTCGTAGTGAAATTGGCTGTGCGTTTTTGTTTCGTGTCAAAGTAATTTGTAAGACGAAAAACTACTTCACTGTTTATTTAAGGGTTGCCACAACAAAGTCAGCGACACGATTTAAAGGCTTTTGAATTCAGGAAATCGTTTATCGCCTCACGAAAATCGTTGGCCATGGAGTGTTATTAACATGGCGTCGTACGTTGTACTACGGAGTTTTGCTTGTAAAGTGCGTATCAAGTAGTTGTGAGTGATGTTAAATGGATGGATGTTGGCTGATTTCAGGAAATGAGTAGAACATTACTCAATCGACGGTTCTGCGATCCTTGGGAACGTTCTAAACTATTCTAATGGCGGGCTGTTGTCCGACTTTTGCCAGCTACAGCAATCTTTCGTGGTTGATTTTCCATCTGTGGTTATGTATTACCCTTTGTATTCATCTCGTACTTGCTCAACAAAGCAAAAAGCTGACATTTTACGTCGATGAAAATGAACCAAGTGGAACCGTAGTTGGAAAAATTCCAAAGAACGGTGGAACATTCTTACCCTTAACTTCTGTTCCGAGCGAATTTAATTTGGACCACAATAGTGGTGTGATAACAACAACAAGACCGTTAGATAGAGAGAGAAAAGCTGAAGTAATTTTTAAAGTATATTTGTCGAATTCACCGTCTATAATCATTTATGATGTAAACGTTTTAGTGAATGATTTAAATGACAACTCGCCAAAGTTTGAGAAAAGGATTTACGTTAAAACGTTCTACGAAGGCGTAAGTTCTGTCGAGTGGGATTTCAAAGCTGTGGATGGAGACAGAGGCGTCAATTCAACACAGAAATACTCAATTATCTCCGGAAACGTAGACCACGTTTTTAACTTAAACTCCTTTGTTGGAAGTGATGGGAAAATATATGGTAAGCTTATACTGAACGGGAGTCTTGATCGTGAAAAATTAGACCGTTATCTGTTGAACGTATCTGCCCAAGATGGGGGCATGCCTGCCCGTTTTGACTATGCTCTCCTAAATATAACAGTCGGTGATTCAAATGACAATGCCCCCGTATTTACATCAGCTGATTATCAGGGATTTATATTGGAGAATGCCACGCAAGGAACCTCTATCACGACAGTTTCTGCCACCGATACGGATACAGGCTCAAACGCGCAAATTGAGTATGCAATCGACAGGGGCTCTTATTCAGACCCGGATCGAATATTTAGTGTTGATGCCAAAACTGGTCTAGTCACCAACAACTTGAAGCTTGACTTTGAAAAGCAGCGAGAATATCGAATTGTTGTTATAGCAAAAAACATTGACCCTGGTTCCAGCCAGACTACCAATGCCCAGCTTACCATAAAAGTACTAGATCTGAATGATAACTCACCAGTTATCAAGATCAATTACGCCCTGGGGGGTAGTTACCAAGTTCTTGAAGGAGCCCCAAAAGGAACAATTGTAGCCAGAATTGTTGTCTCTGATGCAGATTCTGGTGCCAATGGCCAGGTTCATGTTTCTCTTCAAGATACTCATGGCTGCTTTACATTGGAACCAATACCAAATGATGGATATGCTGTCAAAGTTGCCAAATTGATTGACAGAGAGACATTTAATTTCTTTACTCCAAAGCTTGTTGCAACAGATAGAGGTACTCCACCAAAAACAACAGAAGAATATTTTAAGATTAATGTTGGTGATGTTAATGACAATGCACCAAAGTTTGATTCCCCTCTTTATCATGGATTTGTCTCTGAGGATTCAGTGAAGGGAAAACTTATTATCGAAGTTCATGCTTCAGACAACGATACTGGCACCAATGCTGAGCTGGTGTATAGCATTGTGAACTCAGTGCAAAACTCTGTGTTCAAAGACTGGTTCAGCATATCATCAAATAATGGTGAAATTAAAACGTCAGGAGTTTTGGATCGTGAAAATGTGTCCCAGGCTGTTTTAACTGTCACTGTAACTGATAAGGGTTTGCCACCAAAAGCTGACAACTGCACTGTCATCATAGATATTCGCGATGCCAATGATAATGATCCATACTTCAATCAAAGTCTGTATTTTATGTCAGTGGCAGAAAATTCTCCAAACAAAAGTAATGTAGGACAAGTTTTTGCCTCTGATAATGACCTAGGTATGAACAGTATTATTACATACAGCATTGCGGCAAATGGTAATGAAGCTGCCTTTTTTGTGATTACCAATGAGAGTGGTGTGATCAAAACAGCAGGACCTCTTGACCACGAACAAAGAACATCATACCTTTTCATTGTTGTTGCTACTGATGGTGGTGGTAGAAACACCACTGCAGAAGTCAATGTTACAGTTATTGACCAAAATGACAATTCTCCAGTCTTTAGTCCTGAGTTTTTCAGTTTATCCTACCCAGAAAATCTTAAAACTGGTTTTGTTCTTGTGAATGTCACTGCCTCAGATAAAGATAGTGGAAAATTTGCAAAACTTTATTATGAAGTCAAAAGTGGCGGCTCTGGTGGTTTATTCTTAATAGATCACTTTACAGGTGCTATTAAACTTGGAAAATCGCTTGACAGAGAGACTAAAGACTTTTATTCACTTATAATCTCTGCAAAAGATGGAGGTGGACGAGCTTCAACAAATTTTGCTACAGTAAATTTGACAGTAGCTGATGTCAATGATGAGCCCCCTGTGTTTCGAAAACAAGAGTACAATTTCAGCATTGCTGAAAACTCCCAAGCACCGAGTATACTTGGATTTGTTCATGCAACAAGTAAAGATATTGGATCAAATGCTGAGATTTTTTACAGTATCAAGGATGGTAACATTGAAGACATATTTGCAATAAACAAAAGTGGCGCAATTTATGTAAAAGTACCCATTGACCACGAAATTACACCAACTTTTGTACTAAATGTAGAAGCTAAAGATGGTGGCATTCCTCCTCTGTATGGATATGTAAATGTTACTGTCTCCGTCGTAGACCTAAATGATAATACTCCATACTTCAATACAAGTGAGATATCAGTATTTATTCCTGAAAACACAAAGATTGGAGAACCGTTTTACACACTACTAGCTTTTGACCCCGACAGTGGAGAGAATGGCAGAGTGACATACAAATTACTGGAAAATTCCAACGGTACTTTTCAACTAGACTCAGAGACTGGAAAATTGTCGTTAAATAGAACAGTTTCTTATAGTGGTATTAGGCAGTATAAAGCAAGAGTCTTTGCTCAGGACAATGGCTTTCCTTCCAAAAGCACAACTGTAGCACTTAATCTTCAAGTTGTTGATGTAAATGACCACAGTCCAGTGTTCAAGAATTCCTCCTACAGTATTAGTGTAAATGAGGCAACTGTTGCCAATACCAACATAATCCGCGTGTCAGCTACTGATAAAGACACAGGAACAAATGCTTTAATCACCTACAGTCTTCATTCTAGACCCAACTCTGTATCTCTGCATTTTGCGATCAAATCTGATGGAACAGTTTTTCTTCGTACTAAATTGGATCGAGAAACAAAGGATATTTATTATCTTAAAGTAACTGCTTCAGATCATGGAGTGCCAGTTCGTACAGCTGAAGCAGATCTAACAGTTTATGTTACTGACGACAATGATAACAGTCCAAAATTCAATCAAAGCCATGGTTATACCTTTAATATTCTTGAAAACCAAGACAATGGAACATTAGTTGGACGTTTGTATGCAACTGATCGGGATACTGGAACAAATGCACTGTTAAAATACAAGTTTGATTCACCAGTCGCAGAATTTGTTCTTAACAGCATCACTGGTGAAATTAGGACAGCACAGAAACTTGACAGAGAGAAGAAGTCAAGTTATAATCTTATGGCAGTTGTCAGTGATAGCAGTAACAGTCCAAGGGTGGACAAAGCTAGAGTGATTGTGTTTGTTAAAGATCAGAATGACAATCAGCCCATATTTGATCGAGGATCATACACAGCAAGCATTCCAGAAAATATTCAGGTTGGCATGTCTGTTGTCAAAATTTCTGCCAGTGATCCCGATGATGGTCTCAATGGTCAGCTGACCTACTCCATTATCGCAGGAGATGAACATGATTTATTCCAAATTGATTCTCGATCGGGTGTTATTAAGACTGCAGCAGCTTTGGACAGAGAGAAAAAAGACTTGTATATCTTGAGTGTTGAAGCTCGTGACAGTGGTATCCCATACAAATCAAGTGTGAGGATGGTTTATGTTACTATTCTCGATGTGAATGACAATCATCCTGTGTTTACCACCAACAACACTAAGCCTGTATTTCTGCTTGAGAAGGATCCTCCAGGAAAGTATGTCACCACTGTCACAGCCAAAGATATTGATGACAACTTGAATGGCCAGGTGCGGTACAGCATTGTTAAAGGAAACATAGGTAAGTTAGACTAACTCCATACTCAAAGCTAAATTTTTATGGGAAAAAAACAGATTTTGTCATGTATAACTCTGGGCCTGTTAAAGGGAAGGTCAACACTAAAATTATCTTTTGTTTATGTAAAACTACATTTATTTTGGATTCCAAAAATGTTTGTTTTAGAGCAATTCATCCATCCGTGCCCTTAGAAATGAAGTACAAAAGGAGCTAACCGATCTTCAAGAGAGATGCCATATTGCACTTGCCGTGTGACGTCGCAACGTCAGAGCGTCAAAAAAATCTTTCATAGATGGATCTAGATGAAGAATCTGTGCAACCTGGTACACAACAGTACACTATTTTCCCCATAAAACCTTTTATATTTAATGACCGACACAAAATGCTTGTAGTTCTTTATGAACATTGTGTCCTTTTAACGTTGTGACGTAAGGTGGTTAGAAGGTTTTTGATTGTGGACACAGATATGGTGTCTCTCTCAGCAGTTGACTTGCTCTTTTGGAATTTATTTTCTGGGACACAGATGGACAAATCTCTCTAAAACAAACATTTCTGGAATCCAAAATAAATGTAGTTTCACATATAAATGAAGGTTTGTTCTAGTGTTGACCTTCCCTTTAATATGTAGCCAAGCTAGCTCGGTAAGCATGTCGGCCCACTTACTGAGATGAGTTTTCACTGTTTATATGAGTATGGAATCATTCTGCCATCTGTGTTTATATGGGAAAAATGTCAATCTCAATTGCACCAGGTGAGATCCTGGTTAACGGGCCAACCTGCTTTCTCATATAAACACAGCTTAAACAGGCTCTCAAAGCCTTACAGTATTTACTCCATTAAGCGCCGCTCCCGAATAAACACCGCACCTGTGAGACCAAAAATTAAATAAACGCTGCCCCCGAATAAGTGCTGCACCCCAGTGGCCGATGCAGTGCTAATTTCAAACATGTAGACCATTTTGACTGACGGCCATAGCTGGCATTTATATTCTATTTGTATTTAGTCATTTTTGAGACAAAAAGACTATTTTGGTATTTGAATCCCCAATTGTTGATGTTGTATTTGCTATTTCATTGATCTCAATGTAAATTTACAAAATAAATTCTCATTACAGGAGAAAAGTTGTCACCTCATTTGCATTGCAAAGCTTGTGTTTCAAATAAGCGCTGCCCCCAAATAAGCACCGCACCCGAATAAGCGCCCCACCAAAAAATACGAAAATTAAAAATCGTGTAAATACAGTAATGTAAAAAATTTAACCTGAAATTTTTCTACAACTTAAAGGTGGATCAAAAAAAAGTATTTCCTTAACAACCCCAAAACACTAAATACCATGAAATCAACAATGTTTACTAATAATTCAAAAACTGATTTTTTAATTATTAATTTATATTTATGATCATGAATAGCTGATATTGAGATCTTAGCAGCTGCTTACTTTTTGCTTACAGTACTTAAAGTGTTCACAACTATTTTGTCAGAAGAGTGTCGCAGATAGAACCCCAATGATGTTGCCATTGTTATTTTATAGCAAAGTAGAAAAGTTCATTATTGAATGATAAACAGCATTATCATCACTATGCTAAAGCTAAATCCTTTTACAAGCCAAAGTGGCCCATTGGAGCCGGTACTTATCTCCGGTTTCTGTAGTGTTAAGCAGATGAGAGTCATTGACTCCCCCTGGACGGGACACTAATCCATTGCAGGTTAGCCCCCAGCAGAAGCTGGTACTCATTTTACAGACCCCGCAGGGATGGAAAGCTGAGTCAACTTTGGTGGAAAAGGTCACACAAATGTTCAACATTCTGCAGAGCCAGAATTTGAACCCGGGACCTTGTGGTTGGAAGGCAGAGATCTTACCACTGCGCCAACCACGCCGCCATTATCATCACTATGTGTGGCCAAATAATGAACTGCCCTCTCTGAATCGTTCCTTTTGGCAGGCGGTAAATGCATTTGCAGCCCGCATGTTTACCATTTGGCCTGCAAAAAGGAACGTTCAATAAAACGTTCAATATTTTAGACAATTTAGCCTTGTGTAGTGATGATATTCCATAATGATAATTACATGACTTTTGTCAGGCACATAGTTTATTTGTGCTCTTGTAGTATCATTTGCACCCTGGTTACTGCACTCGGATGCAAATGATGCTACTTGGGCCACAAATAAACTATGTGCCCTCCAGAAGTCATGTTATTGTCCTATTATCACACCGGCGTTGCAGAGCATTCTGAAATATTCTGAAATGGAGG
>JAOEJH020070020.1:0-10208 GCA_025448215.2 Palythoa grandis
AGTTCCCAGTGGCTCAGTGGTTAGAGCATCCGATCGGTGTTACGGAGGGTCGTGGGCTCAAATCCCATCTGGAACTCGGATTTTTTTTTCCGACTGCAAATTTGGTGTAAGTATTTATTACGTTTAATCAAACTTTACGTTGAAAAATAAAATAGAAACTGACCATTATGTTTAAAGTTAATAATACCCATTAGTAAAACCAACCAGTGGTCTATTATCAATGCTGCGATCTGATTGGCTGAGGACTATATTAGTAATAGTCCTCGAGTAGCGAAAAACACCGGCTTTGAAAGTCAAAACAATGGCGGCTAGTTCGTATTTTTACGAAAAAATGAAGAAAATCTATTTTTAACTTGACCAACTAGTTGGATTTTACTAAAACAATTATTCCTCTGGCCCTCATGGTCTCCGAGTCAATATCCCATTCAGCCTTCGGCCTTAGGGGCTATTGACTCGTAGCCCATTCGAGTACCTGTAAATGAGATATCATCCAGGGCAATATCACCAGACCAACTCATTCCTCTTTGGCCTTCAAAAAAAATCTTTAAAAAACAGAAACATATTTAAGTCAATGAAAATGCAGTAAACCCTTTTTAATATGTATTGGTTGGCTGTTACCTTTGTTTTACAGATGAGAAAAAGAAACAGATGACGTCCTTTCTCATAAAAAAGCGAATTTCTAATATCTCAAGGAAAATATGATCGTGTATTTGATTCTATAACAGTTTTGTCAACACTGGACCTAAAGTTTCCAAGACATCAACCATTAACATAATTGACAATGCTATAAAAAGAAGCTAACAGATTAAACTCTTATAAAAACATAAGCTAAAAACAAGGTTTAGTAAGATTGCCGGATAAAAGTTAACACTGAAATTTTGTTCTGCTAATAACCAAAAAAATAATAGAAAGTGTTCACAGCTTCTTTAATAGTACTGCACCTTATAATCTTGTGCTTCTTTTAGGCAGATGCTTGCACCATACCATCTGTTTAAAGGTGTTTGGCCACTTCTTGTCCAGAGTTGAATCCTTTTGGAATTTCGTACCACAAAAACGCTCAATCTTCCTATGTACCTGCCCCTCATGTGATAAAAGAAATTGAGAACCCTGGGTCCAGAAAACGTTGGACTCGTCAGTGTGGCAACGTGCCCTGGTTTCCTAGGAGATGAAGTCTCGATGTATATGTAGAAACCACTAGAGCCTCCTGCAGAAAGATCACAGATCGTGTAAACCGTGAGGTACCCAAGTAAGCTGAAGTTTTATAAGGTCTCTGGAATTCAGAATCGCCATGCACTGGTTATAATGACTGTAGATACATTTTCAAAACTGCAAGGTATCGAAGAACACGCACTCAGATTGAACAAATAATCATTAGAAACTGCAGGCCCAGTCCAATTTGAAAAAACCAACGCGTTGTATGGCCAAACTGAACTTAATTCCCCGAGTCTTTGGGCGAGTGCGATCCTTTCAATTTGGTTAAACGATGATCATTTTTTTCCCATATTGGACAGTAGCTTTTCATATTTGTAAAAGTTGATAATTGCACATGTAAAATTTCAAGCTGAAGGGGGGTTACAGATAAATTGAAGTCCAGATTTTATAGATAATCGAATGGTCGAGTCCATTTTGGGAGAAATCACGCGTCATTAGGCCGAATGGAAGTTAATTAGCCAAACGACGAGTGACGCCTAAAAGCGCGGGAATTCACTCGACTTGTAAAGAAATGAAACAAAAACCGATTATGAGGAGTTTCTTATTTACTTTGTATTTTAGAGAAACAAACGCATTTAAACTCATGAATTTTTTAAAAAAATTATTTCTTCATACGAGCTCTAAGAAATCTCTGTAAACGAGGCTTTTTTTTCTTCGCCTTCAGTTTGCCAACAGCTTTTCATATTTGTAAACATTGCATTTCTTACGCGATTGATCACAAAAGTCATGGAAAATTTGTAATTGCACAGGTGAAATTTCAAATTGGAGGGCAATTACAGATAAATCGAGGTCTAAATTCACAGTATAATTTGTCCATTATTATTTATTTCAAATAGTAGTTTCTCCAAAACAGAAGATAGCCCTTATATCAAAACGCAGGCAAAGTAACATAATGGGAAGCTAAGCCTGCGGAGAAATTGCGATTTAAACTCTGTTCAGCTGTGTTTAATTGTAAGCAGGTCAAGCAAACGGAAATATAACAAAGGACAATTCCTAGATAGTTTAGGAATAAATGTTTTTAAATCTAAGGTAATTTATATGGTTTCGAGTTGTTTGTTTTTGTTTTTAGATTTTGTTAAGTTATTCCAATTCTATGTGGTACGCGTCGCTTTAATTTTTGTTTTAGAGTGATGCCTCGTTATTCTATTAGCCATTTGTTATTTACATTTTAAAGCTTTTTGTACCAGTCCACGATCGAGGACGTGAAACAACAGCGGGAAAAGAGAGCGCAGAAACGCAGAAAAAAGGGCAGTCATCGAGTTTTATAACCGGTTGATTTTACCAAGTATGGCTTTAATAACCGAACCTGATTGTTTTGGCAAAAGTGCAAATCTTTCCACATATAATAAAATTATATAATATAATAGAATAGAATAGAATAGAACAAAACAAAACAGAACAAAACAGAACAGAACAGAAAAGAGCAGAGCATGCAGAGCAGAGCAGAGCAAAACAAAACAGAACAGGATAGAATAAAATAAAATAGAATAGAATAGAATAAAATAGAATAGAATAGAATAGAATAGAATAGAACAGAACAGAATGGAATGGAATAGAACAGAATAGAATAGATTAGAATAGAACGGAATGGGATGGGATGGAATAGAATGGAATGGAATAGAATGAGTGGTTTGGAGAAGCATAATATGTTCTGGTGTGTTGATTTGTGTGGTATACTATGGTGTGAAATGATAAGTTTGAGGGTCTTAGTTTTCCGCTCCATACATTTAATAGAAGCCCCCTGATAGAGCCGTCAAGAGACTGGGCCTAAGATTTAATGCCAAAATCAAATCATTGCAAATGTTAGAGCAAAGCAGTACCTTCTATAATAGATGTTATTTTAGAAACCTGCATCTCCTACGGGGCGGACTTGAACCAGGATTAAAATTGGTATGATGGGTTAGTGTACTGTGGTTGGATAAAGGGACTGAGGTGTGCTTGGCATGTTATTTTTATCAAGGTATGTTATGGTTGACATAAGCAAGCAGAGCCAAGTGTTTGATATCATAAAATTAAATGTATAAAATAGCTTAGAGCAAAGAAACAGTCACTTTTTTTATGAGGAAATCCTCCTCTGAAACAGCTTGATATCTGGTGATACTTACCAGTTGTGTGGTCGTTACAAGGTCCAGTGTAAGGACTACGAGTACAACCCCGATGTCTTGTCCAGTCAAAATGATCGCCACTTTTAACATTCAGCCAGCCGCACCAACCCGTCTCGAAGTTACAGTTGCCTTAGTAGTAAAAAAAGTTGTTCACATTCTATAGCAAAGAGCAGCATACAAGGCAAAACTAAGAATCAATTACAGTTCACCAGTCGTCACACATTATTTTATTGAAAACAATACTGAGTGGAATAGCCAACGGGCTCGTCATAAATGAGAAGGCAGCGTCAGTCTCCATAGAGAAATATTTTCAATAATTTATTAGAATTTTCTAGTTTCTGAAATAAATAATATTTAAGATGGGAGATTCATACTTAGTATAAAACCAAGCACGGTGTTTTAAGACTACCTTGTAAAAAATATAAGTGTTTTAAAGCTTTAGCAAAATATTTAGAAGCGAATCATTGTGCTACAAACTACGGCGGGCAATTTTTTGAAATTTTTCTATTATCTCCTACCTGGTAAATTCTGTAAGTTGTTGGAGGCGTTGTTTACACCAAATATCCACAACAAACACAACAGGAAAAACGCCTGCAGGAGGTTTTCTTGCCCCATCTCAATACTGCATGTCAGCAGTTGTCTACACATGAACCTCAACCATTGTCCACATCTCTGCAACTGTTAATCGGTAAATGCTGATCAGCGAAGCTCAACTGTTATGATTCAGTGAGAACTCGTCCAAAAACTAATCTATATGAAAAATTCAACTTCAGTGTTTGGCAATCACGAATTTTTATTTTGATTGGTTTGAAATTAAACTTATCTTTGTTATTGTATACTTGTATATTTTTATATTTGTTTAGGTAACATCAATAAAATTCGGTGTCTTCCGCTTAGCAAGTAGTTATTGGCATATATATATATATATACATACCTATATATTCTAACAAGCATTTCCCGAGAACCGTAAACAGAATCAAATACTTAAGACATAAACTATTTTGAATGAACAAAATTTTACCAGTATTCCATTTATTCGATATAAATACGTAGCTTTGAACAGAAAATGTCAACTAGTTAACAAGCGGGGATTCGTTACAAAACGTAGCAAAGTGGTATAGGCGAAAATAATTTGAAATTGTTAATTGTTTTTTGTGGCAATGTTTGTGGAACGGCTTGCCCAGAGCATCTTTTGTGAGGTATGTGAGATATTTTTCTACAAAATAGAGCTAGGAAGAAAAAACTTTTTTGAAAAACCTGTAATTTCCCAAAACCACAGAGTAATAAACGTTTTTTATTAGAAATTGTTTAAGAAACAAATTTACATACATACGTGCGCTATTTTGTTGTAACGAAGGCATCAAAATTTTATGCTTTGTTTGAAATAACTTATCAGCTGCTAAACGCTTAGAATGAGTAAGACAATCCCTATTTATTATGCACAATCCTATCACTTTTTATTGGCAAGAAGCAGGTTTGATACAAGATTTGGTAAATATCCGCTACCGTGGCACATGAATACATCCAAACATTCATGATAAAAGCAGCTAGTCAAACAAGGCTCCAAAAGCTGTCAACTTGGGGTTCTCTAAATTAGCTTATTCATAAAATTGCTGCTACTAGATTTTCTCATTCACAACAGCACTGGAAAAGATTCAGCTTTTTTAATATAAAGTTCGGCTAAAGTTGAACAACAATCTTTTCCAACATTGGTTGCCCTCAAACAAAGAAATAAGTTGCAACAAGACGCTTTTTAATACCAAGGTTTTTTACAAAGTGTTTGTTTTTGTTCAGAACAAACGTCGAGAGTTTTGCGTAATATATTTGTTCAGAATTTGTTAAGAATAAATAACATATTGCTTTTTTATTTATTACTCTATCTTATTCGCTAAAAACATCGATTAGAGTACCTGTCATAATTGAAATGAAAAAGTTGAACACAAAAAACTTGTCAAGTCCAAAAGGACTACATCCAACAATGGTTAATTTACACACTAACACAATCCTTTGTTTTTATGGCGTTGAGAAGGCGCAGCGAGTAGTTGAATTCTCGTCGCCACTTTTTAAAGAATATTCATCAATTTTTTTCTGTATCACTAAACATTTAATGAGAACCGTAACAGCATTTTTAACTGTAAAATCAAAACAACCTCTTTTAATTAAATGCACAGATACAATACACACCGCTATTTACGTTGAAGTAGTCCCACGAGCTTACTTTTTGAAGACATGCAGTATTATTCAACACTTTTACAGTTTTTCTTACAAACGCACTGACTTAAGCTGTATTTTCTCCTCTATGTTATTCATTTGCTGTAAATTAACCTTCACTTTTCAGTGGCGTAGCAAGCCTTTAAGCCATTAAGCACGGGCTTAACTAGAGTTTCTGTAAATAACCTCTGTAGTAGCAGAACGGTGAATCACCGCTATATTAATGGTCAATCTTGAAGAATAAAATATTGAAATTTAATCTTATAAATGAAAAAATGCTGCAAGGTTATTAACAATGCAGTAACACCATATGTTCCCACACTGGACGTTGAAAAAATTTGATATAAGACTTACGCTGTATAATTTGGGCTTAAATGGAAAGTGGCTGGCTACACCCCTACTTTTTGTCGCCCATTACAATTTTAGGCGATTTTCTAACTAGTGATTCTAGAAACTCAATTTTTCAACTTTTCCCAGACCCCACCTGATCGCTTGTGCCTCTGGCGCAAACACAGCTATTTCTCGATCTTGGGTTGATTCTATGACAAGTTAGGATTGATTTATTTGCCGACGCATTAGTTATATTCAAAAAAACATACTAACTGAATGTGTTGGTAGGTGTATGTGTTAAAGCCATTTCACATTTATAAACACCTCACTGTCTTTGAAGTGAATCAGAGACAAACTCATATTCCGTAAACCGACAAACATTTCATCTTCCAAATGCACTTAAAAGTTCTACTTAGTTGCTATGACATCAAGAAAACTTGCAAAGTCCAGATTTAAGCCTGCGTGAGCTGCATTTCGCGGTAATCATAGCATAACGGAATCAATTTCGTGCAACGGAAGGTATGACGGACATGTTGCCTCAAATCGCCTGGAATACTTTTTTCAATCCTAGAAACGTTATTACAGTTTTTAAAAATCCAAAGTACAGACGAAATTACTACTTGGTAATTGCTCAAGTTTAAGTGCAACTCATTTAACGTAAGGAAGTGTACTTACGGGCTTTTAGTGTGCAGGAGTTGGCTTAGCGCTAGCAGCCTATAAGTAAATATAAATTTACACAGAGTCCTCCTCAAAGTAATTAAAAATGTAGAGCTCTCAAAAAACGAAAAGGTTTAAGATGGATAAAACGTTACAAAACAAGAAACGTATTATCATCAAGACACTTAGAATTTAAAAACAGCGCAGAATAGATTGATAAAGTTTTTAAAATAACAATTCTGTTTGTTTTTATTATGATTTTTATCTGTCGTAACAATATAAGATTTAGATGAAAGTAAAGATGAACATGTACGGTTATAGTTGTTGCTAGTCTTTAAAAAGTAGACAAGAAAAATCTGATTCAACGGAAAGGAGAACTTAAAAGGACGTCAAACTTATATTGTAAGGTTGTGTCTTTCTATAGATCTTCTGACAGGTCTTCCGTGACAAGCTCTTAAATCGAAGGCAATAATCCAATTTTTACAACAGCGACACAGCCATAACCAGTTCAGTTTATTACTAAATATTTGAAAGATTTTAAGAGAACAAAAATATTGATATCAAATGCATTAGTGTTTGGCTCGGATGGCAAATCCTAAAATCTTGCTAGATTAATTAAGTTCATGGTAGAACCGAAAAGCTTCCTGTGATAGCCGCCTTGCGCATTAATGAAGTGTTGATAAAATTCTTGACAATCCTTGTTCCAATAAACTTGCCTCCTTTGCTTGAATACATCAACATCAATACAAAAGCCTGAAGGGATTTATAGCTTTTAGCCTCCTTACGTTTATGTCCTGCTTTTTTGTATTTCCTCGTTTAAACAGTGGGGAATATGGAGCTTGTTAATGTCTTCAAAGTCTAGAATTCAGCTAAATCCTTGTCAAGAGATGTTAAGTAAATAGACCCGGCGATCCCGGAGGCTACGCGATTCCTCCACGCCTGCCTGTCCTGAACCAGAGCAGAGTATTCAGCACCCGACAGGTCAGTCTACTCCTTGATGTCATTCAGCACCCGATAGGCCAGTTTACTCATTGATGTCATCAAGCCATCTTGCCCCGCTGCCGCGCTCTCGATCGCTGACCCCTAGGACAAGCTCCAAAAGCCCTCCTGCCCTTGTGATATGACCAAAGTAGGCAAGCTTGCGTTTTTTGATGTCCCGCAGCAGAGCTCGGATGAGTTGAGTTTTTAGAGGACTGACTCAGACAATCAAGTGCAAAGGATTTTCCGACATCCGAACATCTCAAACGCCTCAATACACCTTATGACTTCTTAAGGTTTACTGAGTGCCCGGTCTCGCAATGTTATGGCGCTCCTGGCTATACTTAGTCGGCGCCCTAGTCTACTTTTGATGTATTCTTGAGGAATTGATCAAATTTGCAAGGTTTACAATAACGCCAAGGGCGGTATTGATGAATCAATTTGTGAGAAGATTGCGAGAATCGGAATGATTTACAAAACCAATATCCCGCAGCACTAATTGAACGATACGAGTTTTGAACCATAATAGTCGGAGTTTAGATACTATCCCAACATTTCACTAGGGAAGGCAAAAAATGGTTTCTCGATACCTCATAGAAATTATAATTGTTGTCGTTTGACAGGTGGCAGCTTGTAAACAAGAAAAGTAAGCGTGTTCTAACCTTAGTTAGTCGTTTTAATAATTAATCCATCCCCTTCTACTTTTCCCTCCGGCCGACCCAAAATTTTCGAGTTTTCCAAAAAACGACAAGGCGACTTACTCTCACTTGGCGAATCAAATGCATCCATTTAAGCGGTAAAGACATGAACTCGAATGTACGAGAATTGGAAAATGATGATTTTGTCAAGTCAGAGAAATATAGAAAAAGTAAAAGTCTTAGAAAAACTAGATTCACTAGATAAAGAAAAACCCAACATCAAAGCTAAAATGTCTCCTATAATCAACGTAAAGATCAGTGTACAGTCGGACTTTTTTTCTTTCCTTTTTTCACCGATCGACCGACCCTATTTTTGCTGTTATAAACAAATATAAACAGAAAATTAAGTGGGAATAATCTCGTATCAGCTAAAATTTTCAATACTGCGAAATTTCCAATATCGGCTAAATATAAGTGTTTCCATAGTAGCAATGCTTGAAGTTGAAATATAAAATAAATTATGCCTACTTGTTTTACATAGAAATTCTATACAAAGAATTACTGCTTGATATATTTTTATCTAAAATATTTTGAAGAGTTGTCAAAAACCAATGCGATAACTGACGACTTTTCAACACACACAAAAGCTGACAAATTGGAAATATTTAACTTGATGATCTAAATTTTGAAAAGGTGTTGTTACTAAACGACACGAACCCCGCGTTTTAACATTTATCTTTAACAACTAAAAGCAGCTAAAGTTAAAAAATAATTCCAATAAATATTTATAACAAAATAATGAATTACTTTCTAAATGCAGATTAGAAAACCACTAATCTTTTCTTTGAACCAGATTTGTTTGAAGTGCATGCCTCATGTTAAAATTAAATAAAATTCTTCAGAAGTTTTATCTTTTTTAGTCCAATCTTATTCTTGTCAATATTGCCCTTTTATCAAATATTTTCTTATCTTGTGATTGAGAAGAACAATTTCTGAAAGCACTAACTGAAACACTATTGCATAATAGTTTATTTAAAAGCGGAGAAGCCAAATAGCGGCTCAGAATACCAATCCCAGCGTAATCACCAACAACACGAATTCTTAAGACGTGAAAACAATTAAATAAAAAATATTCTAGATGTGTGGAAAACTCTTGATGGCAAATGAATGTAACTAATGTAATACCCAGATCAGTTCCAGGGCATTAGTTAAATCGATTCAGCGACGTGGATGTAGTTTTGGTAACTCAACGCAATTGCATTGAAAGAACCAATATAGGTTCTTAAAGCAAAGAACATCTGTCTTATGTAAATATACTCGAAACACCCGAGTTTGCCTTTAAGTTTGCCGAGTTTGACTTATAAATTAGTAATAATTGGTTCCTTTGCCTAATGTATGTGCGAAGTGGCCTTGAGTCTAAATTAAAATTACGGAGAACACAAGATATCGTTTAAAACAGTTGGAATTGTGGTCTGGTCGCTTAGTGGCCTACAAAACAACTCAACTCAAATACAGTTTGGTTCGGAACGTCACATTTGCCATAAGAGCATTGCATCACTCAGCGGGAAACGCGCAAAAACTTAATTGAAAAATCGTTAGGGAAAGACGTTAATCGACAATTATTGATAAGCCTCCAATGTTCACCAATAGCCAAAGAATTTTAGTTTTCTTTAGCACAAAACTGTTGAAATTTGCTCAAGTTTAAATCAAGGTGAGTTCGTTATTCTGGGACATCTTTGAAGAAATTAAACAAGTAAAACCTCCAACTCGCTCCACTTATTTCCTATTAACTTCTTGATATTACTGAGGGAGAAATGACTCACTTCAAATAAGTTTTTTAATTTTTTAAGGATAAGATCCTTTTGCGTGAAATTTGTTTAGCGGGAATTGGTCATGCTAAAGTGGGACATATATAAGAGTGAAGTGAGATGAGTATCTTTTAACTTTTCCTTACCAGTTAGATTGTCTTCCACGTCTCTTTTATCCAATGACGTTTTTGGCACTATCTATCCAGAGATTAGCCCGAACGTTTTACGACTCACCGCGACTTTATTCTCACTTGGTTAAAGCAGATGCA
>JAOEJH020070112.1:0-10207 GCA_025448215.2 Palythoa grandis
TTAATTTTACTCTCACTGGCTCATAATATAGCTTACTGAATTCAGCTCGCAGCACTTGACTTTCTATAAGAAACTTCTAGTTATAGAATTATAGTGAAAGATACTTTCAACAAAAATTTTATCCGACCCAGCGGCCTAATTTTTTTTGAAAAACATATTAACATAAGAAGGGCTTATAATTAGGATGGTTTGCCCATGTGGAGCTTTTGTTTGGTTCGTTAAATAACTGCAAATGTCGACCCCAATGAGTCAAGGCCCCATATCAACATCCGGGAAAGTTTTTGCAAATAAAGCACAGCGAGGTTGAACGAATACAGATTTGTTTGGCAAAGTTGCTCTTTTATTGCTTGCCAAATCATTAGATTTTTATTTACCGCCAGTCTAAGGACCAAGTAAAAGGTAAGAAGTACAGTCAGACTGTTTTACTGTCCAGAACAGTAGCTGTATAATCTGCAAGGGTTTTCTTTACAATCGCATTTGATAGCATGATGCCATGGCCATGTTCTTACGACTTTCTTCTCTTTTCTGTTTAAGCATTGTAAGACAAAGGTCTCTCTTTGTTCTGATTTCACTAGTTTGAATGATAATATTGAATTAAACGTTAGCATTGTGAACTAGATAATTTTTATTTGTAGTGAAACATGAAAAATTGCACTAATCATGCGCAACCTGCGTTCGAATTTGATTTTGAATCAATAGTTTCTTTGCGGGAGAAACGGATATGGATCTCCTTAACATGTGTCGCTTAACAGTTTATTGTGTAACTGCTGGCTTATTGAGTTCTTTAAATGCATTGATTATTTTGTAATATTGAGGAAAGCGAAAGGCGTACGTTTATAAGATACAGTCTTTATGAATGAGGATTTCCTGTACTTGTAGCAAATTCTAAATATTTTATTAAACGAGCACGAGCAAAAAACATTAAAAGTTTGTAACTGCCAAAGAACAATTTTGAAATTTTACATTCATCAGTTTTAGTCAAAAATGATGAAAATGCATAATCAGAATGGTTCTAGATGGCTACTTTATACTGCTGTGAGGGAGTGATATGATTTGAGAATTCCTCAGAATTCGGCCTGTGAGATTCTGTATTTGTCAAAACGTATTCGTACTTCAACTCTGAATGTAGAGACTTTAAAAAATTCAATTATCATGAACAACCACACTGGGAAAAAAGACAAAAATTTTCACGTACATTACTCATTCCAAACAGAACAAATTCATTGACAATATCAAAACTCATATTCTATGAGGAAATGCCAGATGTGGGATGTGACATAACAAATGTATTTTCAAGTGAACATAGCTAGATTTGATGCAGTTTTAATAATAAGTATATTTATAATTCAACAATAATATTCAAAGTAAAAACATACAAGGTGTTACTTTACTTTGTGGCTTGCTGGCCGTTTGACTACTGTTAGCTCGCTGGCCGATAAGTTGTCAAAGCTTTCACTGTTTGGTGTGGCTCGCTTTGCAATTTTTGAGTTTGCTAGCTTGAATTGGAACTCGCTGGTTCCTAAAGTGCACTTCACTGAAGTGCATTGATGTATTATGAAGCAAATAGAATGCACAGGATGACTAAAACTGGTATTTTAACTCGTCTTTCATGTGGCAGAAAAGCAAATGAACATGACTTCACCAACAGAAGTAACATGCAAAGCACATGGAAAAGCCGTGACATTACCATGATTAGCTCGTGCTATGATTGGCTCATTCCCCAAAACTCATACTGCGATTGGCTCTCACATCTTTCCTATTGTTACATTACATTACATTATTGCAATCGAGAATTTTTCTCTCTTCACCAGATTCATATACGTACACGCATTGGCTCTATAATCTGCTGTCTCGTCAGCCTTGGGGTCTTCCCCTCGGCTGACTTGTTGGCTATAAATTGATACTCCTTGGAATGAATACTTAGCATTATTTCTTTATCTTAGAATCATGTCACGTGACTGTCCAACAACTAGAGTGTATGTTGGCAATCTAGGAAACAATGGAGCAAAACATGAACTTGAAAAGGAATTTGAAAGGTTTGGTGCTGTACATGATGTCTGGGTAGCTAGAAACCCACCTGGCTTTGCTTTTGTTGAGTTCATCGATCACAGAGATGCTGAAGATGCGGTGAGAGAATTGGATGGAAAATATATATGTGGAGTCAGTGTCAAAGTCGAACTTGCAACTGGCCGGACAGGACGCAGGAGAGACCGACGCCCACCTGGAAGACGTGGGGGCAGAAATGACAGGTTTGATGACCGCTTTGGAGGCTATAGGGGAATGAGAGATCGTGACAGATTTGATGATAGAGACTATCATCGACGAGGCTCCCCACCAAGAAGGTACTTTTTCTGTCAAAAACATGACAAGTTGAGATTTTAGATAGTCAAAAAAATAGTTGCTGATATTCTTGCTTTGTGTAATTTTCCAGGTTACTTGCTAAGGCCATCTTATCTTCATGCCCTTAAGAGCAGTCTGCAGCTTCTCTCTTCTCATTAGTATTTGGAAAAGAGCTACCCTTGTTTGAGAATTACTACCATTCAGGGAAGACACGACTTTAACGTCTCACCAAAAGCGTCACTTCATCGCCATGTCTAGAAAAATAATAGTTCTCGACACACTCCAGCACTTTGGTGCATATGCAAGGGAAAACTGCTTAAAGTCTTCAAGGCTGACCTAGTCAATTCTCCCTTTGGCAAATTTGTACTGGATTTAATAAAGTACCTGTCTCATGGCAAAAAGGAATTTTCACAATGCTGCTTAAATATTTCAGGCGTTATTTTTTACATGAGTCAGGTATTTGTACTCAGTGTGGTAAAACACTGCTCCAGATGAAAAATCTCCATTTCAAGTTAAATCCTTTCTGAAATTAGTTTTTTATTATAAAATGATGACCTTGAGAGCTGCACAAGCAAACGTTGCATCAGATATACCAGTTGCACCCGCCTGTTAGGTTTGCCTTGTCAAGCAAAATGCAACTCTTCTAGGCTGATTTTGCCATCTGATTCTTCAAATTACTGGTCGACAAAAATCTCCCTCGACAATCCAAATCTTCATGAGAGATCATGCACCTAGGACAAACTAACTCCCATTTGATCCACTCAGTTGATGGTTCATGGTAAGTCATAGTAGAATGCACGTGACATGTGAAAAAGGGTTTTGTGGTGCCTCATAAATTATTTTGTTATGGGAATGAAGGTATAATAAAGTTGATAATTATTTGTTATAATTAAAAAGAATTTATTTTTATTCAAATTTTTTAATCAGTGTTGTGATCCTTGTAGCTACTTCTATAGGTTCTAAAGAAGACTGAGACATAAAATTTATGCACAATCAAAATATTAACATTCAACCTACTGGAAGACCAACTTACTGTACCCATGGTTGTCCACAAAATTTGAAATAGGCAGCAAAATTGGAAAACTAGCCGGCAAAAGGTTGAATTGAGTGCCAAATTACGCTGGTTAGGATAGTAAAAAATTGAAATAAGTTGCTGGCAAAAACAGCTCAAGTAGCCGGTTAGTTCTGCTAGCTGCTTGCCGTTAGGGACAACCCTGACTGTACCAGGATAGAGTTTATAACTTATTGGAAAATTACAAAGTTGCTCAAGTCATTAATACCCAATTTCCCAATCAAAGTCATTGATTCAGCTGCTTTAGACTTGGCCACAACTGTTCTCAAAATTAAACTCAATGGAAAGACATTTTTTCAGAATGTGAACTAAATTAAGATTAAAGCTAATATAAAAACTTCAAACAATTTTGGAAAATTCTTTGCAAGAGTATAAAATTGTGACAGACACACACAGCATGGAAGCACACGGCACTTGGGATTAAGTGTGTACCCAGCTAAAATTGTTTCATACAAAATGAAGAATGTCTCAAATTTTGAATAAGCAATAATTGAAACCCTATAAAATGACCATTCATTTTCTCTGTCTTGAAAAGAAGGTTTAGTAAATTCTTATTGATTTGAAAAATTCAGATCTATGCTAAAATT
Source organism: Palythoa grandis (assembly GCA_025448215.2). Lineage (NCBI taxonomy): Eukaryota > Metazoa > Cnidaria > Anthozoa > Zoantharia > Sphenopidae > Palythoa > Palythoa grandis. Next base: position 4,000 of record JAOEJH020070112.1, read on the forward strand.
TTTGTGTTTGATAACTTTAAAAACTCAGTGGAAAGAGAGTTAACCTTCCCTTGTAGGAAATCTCCACTTGTGTAATTATTGAAGTATTGCCTAAAGTTATGATCTGTGTTTTTAACATCTTTTTGAAGGTTATTCATTTTAATGTTTTTTGCTCAGATCTCCTCCCAGAAGAGGCCATTCTCCAGATGGAAGGTACAGGTATTTATACAAATAAACAAAATGCACTAAATCACTTGCCTTCAATGGCAGTTTTGTTAAGACCAACACTTTATTGTTTGCCTCATGCAGTACGTTAACTCTTAAAAGATCATTCTTAACATTGTACTCATTTATGTCATTAAACTTCTTTGTATCAGTCCATTGAAAGGATTCATTCATTCTAGATGTACCGGTAATAATCTAATCAGAAACTAATGCAGAACTCAAGCCAATTGAAAGTACAATATTGTAATACTTGATTGTTATAAAACTTTTTACCTAAGACAAAGTTATTAATACAAGATAAGAAAATTAATTACTGACCGAAAATCTGTTTTTTATTAAATTACTCCAACACCAGGCCTCTCACTGAGACTGTCCAAGGTGTGCGATTGATCGCAAGCCTAAACAGTCTACAATCACTTAGTTTCTTTTTCAAACATAGGAAATCTTGTCAATTTTGACAGCAGCAGAACTTGACTTGTTTTGCCTGAAAAAGAAATTGCTGACACCAATGTTAATTAACTATAATTATTTTGTACAATTCATTATCTTTGAATATTCATGTATATCTATACACATTTGCAAAATAAGGTTAGTAATATCTCTCTTACAATGGTTCCAATCAATGATGAAAATCTTTAATAACACAATGTACAATCACATTATGTTGTCATGCTCGAGCTCAAGTGGCATTGTGTGCAGTTCAGACAACATGACGTGGGAATATCTTCTGTGATTGACTCGCAATAGAACAAACTTCCAAGCATCTACTTGTTTTTCTTCATATTTTCTTTCAAGCCCGTCTTTTGCTACAAAGTGTTAAACACTTTTGGCTAAAATTTATCCGCTCATATAAATCTGGACTTGGTCTTCTTAAAATCAGGGTTTGACAACCACACATTTCTCGTTAAAGAGGTTTTTAAAATAACTATAAAATGTAACTGAAAAATATTAGTTGTGTTATTACTTGGGCTATGTTTGTAGTATGTTTGCACGAGGTGTTAAATTGATTTTCTCCTCAGGTAAACACAAATCTTGATTCTTGTTCAATTGGCCATGTTCCAAAAGTAAACCAGTGCGAGTGTCATTGGTTTGAGAGTTGTTAAAATACAAAATGTTCTTTTCTCAGTTATTTGGCAAGAGAATTTCACTAAAATGGTAGTTTTTTATCTTCACCTGATACTTTCACATTGGTGTTGCTTTTGCAAAATTTATTGAGTATTGTTGTTAGAAATAGTCTTTCAGAAGTCTTTGTTTACATTTGTAAAGGCGATATGATTTTGAATGAAAGTTTTAAGTACAATCACTTAAGCGTTGGCATTTTCTATTCGATTTTTGATTCAATTGCCTTATGTCCACAGCATTCTTCCCAAATTCCAACTCGTACAAGGTAACCCAAGTGAACGCTCACCAAGCATCTTGTTTTCAAAAGATAAAATTATGTGCTTATTAAAAGATCGCATGCCATAGCACGCCTATATTTTGCGAGGCATGCGATTTCCTGCACGCCTGCTTTTTATCTCAGTGAAAGGCCTGCAACACTATATTATAATACACATGTGAACTACCGTATTTTGCCATGTTTAAGTCGACCCTTTAACACCAAAAATTGACCCCCAAAAAATGGCACTTGACTTTTACACGGATTAAAAAATAAAAAATTTGTAATGATTCCCCCCCCCAAAAAAAAAAATCATTTAGAACTCTTAAAATTAAGGTTTTTTGGGTAAGCATGCAAAGTTATAAACATTGTTTTGAATTAAAAACAAACTTTTGTGCTGGAAAATAAATGCCACGTCTAAACGATCAACTCTTATCACTGTTTTATATTCAGTTCCCTGAAATGACGTGATTGTTCAAGAAACACCTCATGTTTTGCTGGGGGACAGCCATATCCCATTCATGTAGTAAAACAACACAGTCTGAAGTGCGGTACACATTCGTGTGTTGTATTTGTGTCATGTTTGTGCCTTGCCATGTTTACTAAATACAGTAATTCTATTGTTAAATCTTGTGAAAAATGGGGGGATCAACTTATATAGGGAAATTCCAAAAATGGCTATTTTTTGACTACCAAATGGGGGGTCGACTTATATACGGCAAAATAGGTAACCACAAAATTAATTCTTCAAAATATTTTAAATTTTACACTGGATAGTAAATTTATTTATTTTTTGTGGTTGTTCAGAAGTCGATCGAGGAGCCCAGGAATGAAGCAGCAACGATACTAGTTGATAACAACAGGATTTTATGGTGAGTACTTAAGTAAAAAACAAGCAAACTCTATTTTAGATTGAATTTTAGAGTAACCAAAAGAGGCAGAGCTAGTATCTTCAAGTATAATACAAACTAAACAACACAATTAAGAACCCCCAGCTTTTCCCATCCTATTAATTTTCGTGCAGTGTAATCAATTACCGGGTTTTCAGTAAATGTTATTAGGAGGCGTCCCTGGGACCCCTTCTTTCTTTCATTAGGGGTCCCAAGTTAACCAGTAGGGGCCCCACCTAAACACGGGAATGGTCTAACCAGCCAGTGAGACCAACAGCAAAACACCTTTTTATGTTAGGTCCTTTAATTCACTGGTACAGGCCATTACAAAATAAAGTGAAAGAACTCCAACTCATGTCATTGAATCTGTTCAAGAGGTGGATACCAGAAAGTAAAGCACTTCACAATTTCAAATGGATGCTCGTAACTTACAATTTAGTTTTATTACCTAAAGTTAATGTAAAAATCCCTGAATTATTATGTCTCAAAATTAGGAGAGATGTGCTAATCATTTTGGAAAACTGAAATAAAGTAATTACAGGGTTGCCTGTGGCAAACCAATGTTAAAATGGGGTTGGGTTTTTTTTCTGTTTCCTCCACGAGAAAATTGCATTGTTGCATCAGATTATCAAATTCGCATTACATCACGTGCAATGTCATTGGCTTGGAAGTGGACATCACCATGACAATTTGCCTGAAGTGAGCACAAGGTGAAAATTATAAATTCATCAAAGACGGAGATCTTTTCTCGATCTACAGATATATGGCCAATAGTTATTTATATTGGATGTCGCAGGCACATGCATTGTACTCGGATGGCTTACAAATTTTGAAACATGTGCTGTGGTAGCTTACTTTGAATTTGTTTAAGAGACTATTTCAGTTGGGATGGTTGGCAAGCAAATGTGGTATGAACTCGAAATCAAACCGTATTATTTCACTTCTAATGAACACAAATATTATTGAAATGACCTCTGAGTTGAGAACTATTTAGCAAGGTTTTGGAATATTACAACATCACTAACTCTGGTACGTGATACAAGACCTTAAAACTTTCTCAAAATAAAGGTTATTCGCTTTATATTTTCTGTCTTATTTTTGTTTTCATATGGACCGATCTAAGTCTTTTGTGTTTTTTTATACTTGTTTCTTTGTTGGTTTTGCTATCATAAGGCAGATAAATTTTCCCAATAATGCTTACAAAATTGATTATAAATCTGAGAAGCTAAATTTAGAACATTGGTTGAATAGTGAATATATACACATTTCGTGAAGCACTGCAGTGGCTGTGTGATAACCTTTACAAGTGTATATTCTTGCAGAGAAGAGGAACAAAATACCCAAATTTAATACCCAATTTTGGTGTCACCCAGTACATGTTTTGAGGAAAAACTGTATAGATTAAAAAGTTATAAAGAAATGTCGCGAAGCTAAAGGTGAACTGAAACTGAGTTAATATTTAACTCACACAGAAACAAATACAAATCCTACAATCTAATAAAATGCTCGCTTTTCCTGAAAATTATTTGGTTTTGTAAGAGATAAGTGGTTCAATATTACCACAATCCATCCGAAAATAATTTATATGTAAAAGTTGTGGGTACATATACATTGACTCAATGCGAAAGTTTGCATGCGTGCTTTAATACATTGATTCAGGAAACTTTTCCTATGCAGAACAATTTCAGTTTTATACTGTAAAACTTCAACTTAGATAGCAGGCAACCCAGTGTACGCTTCTTTGGAGCGTGTTGTTCACATTTGAATAATATAGAACTTTTTAATAAGAAAAATGTAAAAAATCGATTTCATACTAAAAAATCATGATTTTTTTTGTTAACTGTGAACAGTCTACAGTCCCCAATATAACTCATTCAAATTGGTGTAACTTAGTTAAATTGTAAGTTCTGGTTATCCAATTAATCGTGACTGACACCAGATTTTGATTTTCAGATGAGGTTTCAGCAGTGCACAGCAACTACAAAGAACTGAAATGGTTTTATTACTTTTCTTCTATTCATGTCAATTGTTCGTTAAAATTTCAAAGACTTTGCATTGTATACGAAATTTAGTACTAGATTTATAGTTAGTTTTGGAAACACTTGCTGTACTATAGAAAATGTTAGGTAATTTTTATTTCTAATAGTCAGAAGTCCTGATATATCTTCTTTATGCAAGGGCTATTTTATTTTGAAACACTCTTTTGAAAGTATTATATCCTTGAGTAGATCAAACGATTAATTAGCTTTATCGTTAAATGAGACTTAGACTGCCTGAATATTGCCAATCAGAGATTTACTCGACTTGCACTATGAGCCAGAAATCAACTGTTGATTTTCAATTTTGCGACTTGCAACTTTATTTAAACAATGCTGAGTGCATGAATGTATTGTAGTAAAGAATCCACTCAACGGAGAAAGAAGCAGCAGTTCATTTTTATTTCACAAGTTTAAGCAAAGAGTAAGAAGTCACAGTAACTTGTATGTGAAGAACACAATAAAATTGCAAAGTGAGCATAGAAAATTTTCTGTTTGTTCCTGGTGTATGTGTGTGATGACAGAAGAGGGAGTGTTCTATCCCAAGTGCTGTAGTGAGTATCAAAACCGTGTTGCACATGCGTGCTAGTGTAATGACACAGCCACTAAATAGGGCACTATGGCCTCACGGGTCAGAGGGACTAAGCCCGTGCTGAAACCCTTAAAAAATGAGTGAGCCTGAATGTTAACAGCTGTGGACAGCTGTTGTGGCCTTTTTGGGCCTTATCAGCACGGCACGATTAACAATCAGGCTCTTTCGTTTTCAGGGTTTCAGTACGGGCTTAAATAGTTTTAACAAATTTACGTAATTCTGGTATGTAAGAACAATAGAATTCATGTTTGTAGTTTTTGAATTTGAGAAGTTGAAAAGGAAATGGCCTGTTGTTGCTCTGCTAAAACCACCATAAAAAAACTGCAAATTGAAAAAACTGGGTGGTAAAGTGGGTGCGAGAAAACAAATTAAGGAACATATATTGGTATTGTAATGCATGACGGGCGGATTTCGAAGAATAGATCTCGTCAATTTTGTGGGGACATCCCTAGCACGGTGTACGTGCAGACACTTTTGGATTACCCCCCGCCCCCCACCTCCCTCTGCCCCTTGCAGATTAAATTATTTATTAATTATGATACACATATCATAGATATATATTATAAGGAAACTAATAAATAAATAAAAAATCAATAAATTTAGGAAACAATACAGGGACAGGGAGCGAAGAGACACTTTCTCTCGATATGGGAATCGAACCCACGCTTTTCTGTATACAGGTCAGATTCTCTGCCAGTGGTTTACGGCAACTCAAATGGCGAGCGAAGTCCATGTTTGTAGACGCACGGACTGTACCGCAAAACTAGCAGAATTCAGGAAGATGAAGGCATTTGTACGAGACGAGCTTTCGATTGATTGGATTTTGTTTTTTGATATTAAACCTATATGTGTAGTGGTCTTTTTGCCTTGTCTTGCTCAGTCCTGTCTGCAGTGTCCGTAGCCGTGTACGCAGTGTTGTTCCGAGAGTTGAAATTGTGAGATGATTACGAAGTTAGCGGACTTTGCCCACTGAACGTGTGTCATGCGCGCGGGATGTTGCTTCACTACTCTGTAGAATTTCGGAAGAATGGACATTATACACTTAATGACTGCTCACGAGGGAAACATCTGTTTTGTTTCCCGAGAATCTCAATGTTTCCCGAGACGA
>JAOEJH020070221.1:0-10205 GCA_025448215.2 Palythoa grandis
GAGCTTATTAGGATCCCCCTGAAAGGATGACCCTGTACAGGCTACAAATCCAGTGGTTAAAATTTTGAAAGATAGTCATGCAGTTCCTTCCTGGGTGTCCTGCTATTTCTTTTTTGGCAGTTAATATTTAAATAATGTCGTTGATTGATTGATTGATTCACTCTCTGATATTTAAGGTTGAAAGTATCATACATACTAGCTTTGACTTTCATTTTAAGAGAGGCAGACAATAATAGAAACCATCACCAAACCAGTTTTATAGGAGTAAATCATGTTCCTTTGTTGAATGTTCAAACTCATTTATTAAAATTTCCACCCCTCATTTATTTGGACCTCTGCATAAACTTGTTAGACTTTTCAGTAAACTAATAAATATTAACTTATATATATATATTTACAAACATTTACAAACTATTAGTTCTCCCTACTACTACTACTACTAATAATAATAATCTTTATTATTTATAGCATGCATGTATCATGTGAATATGATCACATGTGGGTAACAACACAATTAAGAAATAAATTATATCATTATGCACATGGTTAGCAAATGGAATTTCTCCTTTATTTTTGGTTTCAAAATGCATGAAAGATTTTGAGCTCCATAAATTTGCATTCTCCCTCATTAAATATTCAAGCTGGCACCTTTGTGAACAACAACATTCAAGTTATCACCTATTCAAGTCGCTTGGACATGCTATCTGGTTTATATGGTGTAAAGCCTTGGAATTTTTAAATTACAATTATATCATATATAAACAAACTGCTCTTGATTCCAAATCCAACCTGATAAAGTTCTGTTTAGCAAATTGTAGATCAGTATGGAATAAAACACAACTAGCTACATTGCTTGATGTGTCAAATCCCTCTTTTATGCTTGACTTACCCCCCCCCCCCCCTCCCCCCAGGCATGAAATTGATACAGGAGGTACACAAGGTGGTTACCCTGTATTAAATTTAATGGTGTACAGTCGCATGAACCAATCCCGTCTGCGGTTCACTGAAACATGAGCTGTTACCTCTGAATAGGGTCTTACCAGTTTTTTGCATGTTTTCAAGCTTGACACACAGGTTGAACTCACAATTTGGTCGCAGCACGTCAAACAACTGCTGTGATTTGCATAGCAGAGGAGTTCGCACAACCAAATCACTCTGTTTCAAAACGGATTGGGCAGCTTTGATTCTATCCAAAGTTACAAGCTCACCCATGATCAATTATAAAATTTTACGACCAATAATTCGTATAAAGCGGATTTTAAAAAAATATATCATTTTTTTATCGAGGTCTTAAAACAGCCCCACAGGACACCTTTAGTTACCAGGCTCACTCAATTCAAATTTAGCTGCGGGTATTGGGAACTAGCGTTATTTACTGTCCCGCTTCTTTCAAAAACCAAAACAAACCGTTGTCTTCGATTTCGTTGCTGTTTGACTGATTTAACTTATGGCAACAAAAACGTCATCAGAATCTGGAGATCGTCTTCGAACGCTCGCACGAGAAGTGCTAAACAATGAGGAATACTTCAAACTGAAGCAAGCCGTCAAGAATTTCACTCTGACCAAATCAGTGGAGACACTGTGCTTTCAGTTACTTGAAGTTTTTGACAAACCTAGGAAAATCGATTTAATTGTCGAGATTCGAAGCATTCTCCCGAAAAATCAAAGAGAAGAATTTACGACTTGTTACCACAAGATTCTGAAAGAAAAATATGATGCGAAAAAAGATATCAAAAACATGAATTTGAAGGGTGACAGAAAGGGCAGAAAAAGATCAGGTTGGCTAGTAGAAACTAACGAGAATGTTTGTGAACAGCTTGCAGGTATAAACAACAAGTCGAGCCCCTCTAAGAAAACTAAAGCTGACTATGAAATTCGGAAACGGTCTTCGGCCAATTTAAGATCTCAGATATGCAAAAAAACAAATCGCATTGAAGAGAGACCGAAAACCGCACAAAAAACCGAGATTGTAGAAAAGAACGCTAGTTGTGAAGGAAGCATAACGCCTGGTCGACAAGATTTATATAGAAGAAAGCATCTAGGAACAAGAAACGCTGATGAATTAACAATAACTACTGGAAAGAGTTTACAGGGCGCTGCAATGGTACATCATCCGCATCACCGTTTGATCTCCATGGAGAGACCTTCCTTGAGCATTGAGTTCGGGTTCAGGTTACAAAAAAGCGTTCCGCAGGGAAACAGCATTACTGTGGGAGAAGTTTCTAAGGTTTCTCTGGCGGAGTTACATGGATTACGCAAAGGTGATCAAATTGTCCAAATAAACGAAATTCACTGTAATCAATTAACGCAAGCCAACATAGTGAAGTTGATAAAAAGATCGGCCAAACTGCGCATGCGCGTTGTTGCCATGAATATTTCACCTGAACACAAAGGAAAGGTGAAAGAAACGAAAAAAGTTGGAGGAGAAAGTTTGCCAAATGGTGTAAAGAAAGTCACTATACGTCCTGGATCAGATGGTTGGCTTGGATGCAGTATCCGAGGGTGGGTGATATATATGTACCTATCTATCAATGTTGTACCCATGGGGAGAGGAGTCAGGCACAAAACGAAATTTGACATTTTACTGTAAATATTTTGTCAAAATCCTCTCCCTGAGGACAAAAATTTTAAGTAAAAAATCAAAGTTGTGTCCAGAGCAAGCTTCTGTGATCACTTCTGAAAATACCAGGTACATATGAGTCTTATAAATAAAATACAGTTTTTACAATGCTCAGAATAAAATTCCTTTAAAACCCCTGGAGTTTTAAAATTTTTCTCCAGGGCCCTGTAGAATTTCTGGAATAGGACTTTTGCAGCAAGATATCACATGATACAAATAACGTTATTCTGATGGGCAAAAGAATACAATACTCCACTTTTCTAGTTAATTATGCTTTGTCTTGGAGTCTGTCACATTCCTTTGCCCTCCAGAGTAAAAATTTAATGTGATAAATGCTGCAAAAAGCCTATTCCAATAGTTCCTATTCTTTTCTAATGACAACAACTCAGAACTGTAGATCTCTAAATAACTTATATTAATTTTATGTTATGTGATTGCGAGAATGTAATTTATAAAATGGCAGGCTTGGTGAGTGGGCAAGATGAAGCAAATTCTGTGTTCTGATTGGTTACCCGAGTGGGCAGGATAGGCCCATCTTTACCGCTCGGGATTTTCAGTAGTAAAGTGAAATTCTTTTGCCATAATTATAATGAGTCCTTTATTGACCAAGCTTGTTCAGTCAAGATGGCTGGATATTGGCCTCATTCTTATTTTACGTTTTCATGGACCTCAACTTTTCCTCACAAAAAAAGAACTTTGCCAATATCTAGCCATCTTGACCTCACACTTGTTTAACATGCATATTTATTGGCTACAGTCCTGAAATTTTAGTAATTATCACACTCTGGAAAACTACTGGAATTTTGTTTTATCCTTTGACCTTTGAGTATGAAACTTGCTAGGCATGAGCAAATGTTCACGGAATTGCTAATAAAAGTTTATTTCAAACGTTTGATATGAGTATGCCTAATTGTAGCAGGTTCATACTTCTATTTACAGGGGGACAGACTATCTGTGTGACATTCATGTGATATCTGTCGATGACAGTTCACCAGCTGACTGTGCTGGCTTGAAGACAGGTGATGTCATTCTAGAGGTAAATATTAAACGGTACAGTGCTATTAAAGTGTATAGGAACTTGTTCATAACACCTCGCAATAGATCTTATTCACAAATGGCGGGAATTTTAGTATTCTTTTGTGTACATTCAAATTAGCCCAACTAGCCTCGTTCTTGGGTTAAACTTTCAACAGAATATTACCCAAAACTAGGCTTGTTAGGGTAATTTGAATGTAGACAAAAAAATATTAAAATTGCCACTATTCATGAATAAGGGCTATGTTGTAAAAACTTCTATTTAAATTATTAATAGGTTTATCTGCTACCTGGTTAGCAAAGTTGGTAAGGTACTACTAACTAGTCAGCTCTGCAAAGGTTCAGGATTAAGTTGTGGCCAGACATTCACTCAGGGTTTCAAAATTACTAAGAAATGGTTGCCTTTGCCCTAATGTTTGAAAATGGTTAGATCTTTGTGCCCTCTGAGAACGGATGTTAAACTGTAGGCCAAGTCTCAACTTTCTATCAAGGGACTTAAAAGGAATTAAAAGAACCCATGCCATTTTTGTCAAAAATGAGTTGGATAGTCCCAATGTCAAGGTCTGTCAGTTGAGGGCACATCTTAATATCTCAGGCTGAAATTGATTGCGAGCAACTTTTAGCAGTCTGCAGGGTTCATGCTACTCCTTGAAAACTCCTAAATGCAATTATCTTTTCAAGTCTCTGTATTAATTTTGTAAGTGACATATAATAAAATGTGAAAAATGTACAAAATAATTAAAGATTAAACACCTGTAAAATGTAACTTAATTAACTGACTATTTAATTATATTAATATAAAAATGTAAAATTTTGTAAACAAAATGAAATAAATTAATTTTATAGTTTCATCTTCCTTTAATCTCTTCACGCAGGTAAACTGCCACAGCATCAGACAAATGACCCATGTGCAAGCAGTGAGACAAATAGTGACTGCCTCACAGCCAGTCATGTTCACAATTAAATCAAAGGCTACCACAGGTAAAATAGTCTAAAAACATTAACTTTGCATTTAAGCTAACTGGCAGACTTGCAATTACACTTTCAAACCTGAAGACTCACTGTCTAGATAACTTTGAACTGCTTGAGATTTAGAATTATACATCTAATGGTTCATTGGAACCAACACTTACAGTATTTCCAGCTTCTGAAGTGTTAAGCCGATTACATTCTTTGTTCCCCCTCCAACCCCCCCCCCAACCCCCTCATCCAGGCAAGCACTGTACACCACTAATCGCAGGTCAGCCCCTACAAGACGTTGGCACTTACGCCAACATCCTTTAATTGTTGCAATTTTTAGTTAAAGCCATATTATTTCACACCATGATTATTTTGATATACCTTTATTTGGACTTAAAATTTAACATGTTTAAGATACATTAATTAAACACCGAGTTGTGTTGAAGTCAAAAGCACACAAACAGTGTGAAAATCACTGTGACAGAGTGTCAAAACTGCATTAATTAACACCACTTAAACTCATATATCCCAACAAACTGTGTTAAAACTAAAACCACTTAAACATGTAAATCCGAACAAAGCAGGTTAATTAAATCGTAATTAAATTTTGGCCACCCTGTTACGATCCTTTTTACATTTCCTAAAGTAAGGTGGAAAGTGGTGCAGTCAGAGTTTGAAATCACTACCCTTGGGTTACTGTGAATGCCAGAAAAACTCGCTGATCATCAACTGGGTCACAGTTTAAGATCTATCTGCTATAAATGAAAAGAGCCTTCGGCTTTTACCCTAATTTCACCAGTCAAAGGCCAAAGTACTGCAGTCCAATGTTTTTATATACTTTCCTGTGATGGGTGATGATTTTTTTATTAATACCACATTTTGTTTTTGAAATTGATATGATCATATTATTTTTTAAAAATCATCATTTTACATATAATTATTTCCACCTCATGTGGGTTTCAAGTTGAAGGGAATGTTTGCCTTATATTTCTGTCTTTAAAGGGCATCATTCTTCAGCTAAGAGGCATGGAGCCTTGTGCCTTATGATACCAGCTCTGACCACGTCTTGCAAGTCCTACCCTTCTCAGTTTGGCCTTTTACCTCAAGGCAGGTGATTCCGTTGATCCAACCAAAAAGATATTAATATTTTAAAAAAATCTGATGCAAAGAATAATTAACAGTGACACAAATATTTTGATCACTAAAGATCATCTTTGAACTTCAGTTACAATAACCAAAGCTATAGAAATTTACCTGTGCATAACACAACTCATTGTCAGTAAATAACATATAATAAAAATAATCACAAAGCTCCTTTCTATTTTAAGGTTAATAGCATTAAAGTTGACCAAAAGAAAACAATATTAGTATCTTGCCGTGATTGTTTTTCTCTGTAGCAAGTGACGCTGAAGTTGTCCACCACCAACAGCCCTCATACCAAGAGCTTCCGAGTGTCCCTGCAACTCCACTGAGGGCCGACAGCAGATGTCACCTATCAGTTCATAGTCGATCCACTCCACCTCAAAGCCCCAAGTTTACCAAACACCGCCTTCCTAGTTATCCTTACAAACACTGCAACGTGGCTCCTGTGTGCTCACCTTCAAGCATTCATTTTGATACCTTAAAACTCAGCCAAACTCCACCACCGCCATACACTAAGGTCCTACCTTCACAACACAGGCTTCTAGCAAAAGGAGACACAGAAATTTCCCTGCAGGTTGTGCCAGCTGTTGATGACAGTTTTGATGAGTTTTGTTCCAGTTCACAAAATAACAACTCTGATAACAGTTTGGCAGCTGTTACTTCTGGAAACAGTCCAGGTAATACAAGAATTACGTCTGAAAATAATCCAGATAATTCAAGCACCAAATCACCTGTTGATATCAAAGAAGAGAACTTCTGTTTTACTAATAAGCAATTTGGTAACCCAGATGAAATAGCAAGAAGCCATGAAGATATTTTTGATACCACACATGAAGTAACTTCAATAGTAAAATCGGAAGCTGGAGAAGTTGTTAGCAAGAATTCTCTCTTGTCTCAAATAAGGGGGTTCAGAAAGGAGACTCTGAAACAAGTATCACCAAGTTTAAAAACTTTCAACACTAATCTTCAAACTACGTGCCAAGTAAATAAAATTATCCAGAGTTCCGAATTTTGCTGTGAATCTACAAATGACCAAAGAACCTCGACTTCTTCAAGGAAATCCAGCGCAAATGAGTTGGTAAATGCTTTGACCCATGCCATTGAGGCTAGAGCCCAGGCAATGAACAGAAGTATTGACAGCAATGAAAGTGATGCAAATGAAGAAGACTGGGACTTCTAACAACTAACGTTATGTAGAACAACTTATGAACCTTACAGAAAAGTTACACAAAGGTGTAAAAGTTAAAGAAAAAGTCAATCAGCCAGAGGCATTCATTAGTATGTAAATGGCATCAGAGTTAACCTCCTACAGCTTTACTCAAACATTTTGATTTTTTAAAATAATTTCTAAAAAGCTAAGCCAAAACCTTTACAAGCTTGAGTGGCCCAATGGGGCCAGTGCTTATCTATGGTTTCTGTAGTGTTTAAAAGCAGATGAGTCATTCATTTGATTTCCCCTGAACGGGACTCTAATCATCGCACGTTAACTAGCCCCCAGCAGAACTGGTACTCATTTTGTCGAGCTCTTGAGGATGGAAAGCTGAGTTAACTCTGGCAGAAAGATGGTCACACAAAATGTCCAACACTTTGGCAGAGCTAGGGTTTGAACATAGACTTGTAGCTGTAAGGCAAAGACCTTACAGTACCACGGCCCTAATCAAACTGCCATTTTAGAAACATGTCAAAGCAAAATATTAATTATTACAAAAATAGAATGAGAGGGAAGCCTTTTCGTTTAAGTAACGATCCGATTAAGAAGTAGGCAGGTCAACGGCAACGGAATGCAGAAAGGTGCGATATTGTTAAACCGTTAATCTCATTGGCTAAACTTTGAAAATCAACCACAATTATTCATAAGCTAATTTATTTCTTTCCAGTTCATTCATTCATTCTCTTCTAGTTTAAAATCATAATGTAAACAGGTTTATGTATTCTCAGTATGAAAATCTAAACATTTTAGTGTGGGGAAAAGTGAAATGGCACAGAACAATGGGATGTACCCTAGTTCTTACTCGGACCATTACTTAATTTGTAGTCTATCTGGTAATTAACGCATTCCAAAAAAGCATTTCAGCACTCTAGCACTATCCACGGGTGAGAAGACAGACAAACACAACAATGGTAGAAAAAAGACAATATATACTGTAGCACCATGAATATGAACACCTACACCGAAATTAGAAATTAAAAGAAAAATTAGCACAAAATATAAGAATACCTGTGGTGGAAAACAAGTGTTATAAGTGTTTCATACTAAGTGGCAATAAAAATATCAAAATAATAGCCCTTCTTTTTATTTCTTTCTCCCAGTAGGTTAAAAATTTGACAGGACACCCAGTAAAGTTACAAAAGTCTAGAGTTGCCAGCTTTATTGCTTGAGGGCCCAGCTAATAGCATTGTATTATTATTGTTGTTATTAACTTTATTTTTTCTGTTTTATAGAAAAATGGTGTAGTAATAATTTTAAAAAATATAATATATAGTTTTCTTCTTTGAGAGCTTTGGGATATTAACTGAATATTATAATTATGATATATAACAAGTCATGCAAATAATTTAACTGTTACACTAGCTAATCTTACAACTAAAAATATCACTAAATCTGGCAATCATCATGCCCTTGAACAAAATGGTAATCTAACATTGTGAAGCTAATTTTATTTTCTCGGTGAGTGGTAGTGGGGTCAAGTTCCATTATCTATTTAATGCTCCCATTGCTCTTATTTTTGATTTTGTATTTTCAAGGCCTTGAAAATGTCTTAAATTTGGACAAATTCATCCTTGAGATCTTAAAAAGTCTTAAATTTTTGTTCAAAAGTATTTTTCGTTTCTCACTCTCAAATTCTGCTGATTATATAACCTATAAAAATGTATTGATGAAAGCATCATTTATGAAAGTTTGCAGATCATCCAGGACTTTCAAACACGGACATATCCTTAGCAGAACATTCAAGAAGTGGACTGTATTATAAAACTTTTGAATAAAGCTCAAAAAAATATTAGGTCTTACATTTTACAAATTTAGGTCTTAAAAAGTCTTTAAAAAAATATCTTAAATTTGCTGAGTTGTTGGATGCAAGAACCCTGATTTACAACCTCTGACACCATGTCCATTGGGCCTGCTAATAACAGGATTCGTGCTACTCCTTAAACTCCTTAAAAACAATTCTTTTTTCAGCTCCGACTCCTTGAAAAGTCCTTCAATTTCAATTCAATTCTATAACTTTTGGGCGACACCTTAAAAAAATACTTCCTCTGTCCTTAATGTGCCGCTGACTAGTACCTTCTTTTAATAATTATTCATTCGACAAATGTTTGTAAGCCAAATAGAAAATACATTTTATAACATAATACCGCTGACGACGTACCTTGAAAAATCACTCAAGTCCTTGAGTACTCCTTGAAAACTCCTAAACTTTTTTTATTTTCACCTCAGCACGAACCCTGTAATACCAAGTCTAAACCCTGTAATACCAAGTCTAAACCCTGTAACTGATACCAAGTCTTAGTGACTAAGCCCGGCAAACCTGCATTTACCAACAGGAGAAGGGGTGAGGGCAAGTCTCTGACACCTTATAGTTTAAACAAGTTGCTTCAGGTAGATGGGGCTAAAAAGGCTAAATCCTTTCACGATCCTAAGGGCCTGTTCACACGGAGGTGAGGGACCACGGGGAGGTGTGGTAACCCGCTTGACCGTGGAAAAAATTTACCCATGTTTACATGAAATTTTTGTGATCCCGGGGAGGCGGTGAAATGATTCTTTTTGTTAAAATAACCACCAGTGAGCTGCACTTGGAAGGCTTGTAACTTTTGTTTTTTAATGACCTTACGTGTTTCATTCTGTGCTAGAACTTCGTCTGAGATGAGAAAAAAAGTTACAAAATACCACTATATATCAAACTCTAAACAATGCGGGTAGGATTACACATCCGTCATTGTTAAGTAGCAAAAACTACTGTAATAAGTATAAATTAATATAACGTGGGAAGATATGTTAAAAATTTGTTAACGATGTATTAAAGTTTGGGTGTGCGGATAAATGTTTAGAGGATTTGGTGGGCTTTCTTCAAACAGCTTCACTTACCCCAGGTAAGCGGGTTGAGTGTTTACACGACAAAACAACATGAAAACCCGCCCCACACAGCTGGGAAACCCGGTCTGAATGACCGGGCAACTCAGCTCGGTGGGGTACCTTACCTTTCATGTAAACACAATCAAAATGAAAAAAGAAAATGTGTGACAAGCTGAGTTACCTTGCCAGGTTACCCTACACCCCCGTGGTTCCTCACCTCTATGTAATTTGGCCCCAAGTGGCCCATTGGAGCCGGTGATTACTGGATCTCCGGTTTCTGTAGTGTTAAGTGGATGAAAGTCATTGACTCCCCCTGGACGAGACACTAATCCGTCGCAGGTTAGCCCCCAGCAGAAGCTGGTACTCATTTTACCG
>JAOEJH020070314.1:0-11853 GCA_025448215.2 Palythoa grandis
ATCACATGCCAAAACAAACATTTATGTTCTTTTCTAAAAAACATAAATGTTTGTTTTGGCATGTGATTTTTCATTTTAGCAAGTAAACTTTGAAACCACTTGCTAAAACAAACATTTATGTTCTTTTCTAAAGATATGAAAGTTAGTAAAACTGGTATGTCCACGGAATCTCACTCGTCTAATTAGCAAATAAATTTTCATTTCACTCGTCTTCAAACAATTAGTACTCGTCCGTGACGAGTGACGAGTGGATTTTTCGAACACTCAGAGATCATGTCACCTATGCAGAACATGTTGTTAAAATAAAATGTATTAATGCAACTCTGTTTTAAAGCGATATTTCTCTTGTGCCACGACAAATGACACTTGCCTTCCTCACGTTGTCATAGTTTCTACTGATTGCGGTTCTTAGCTTTGCTATGGCGCGATCGGGGGAAAGGTTTTCGTGACTCTCAAATACTACAGGGGTGGGCCCGTGAAAGGGAGTATCCAGGGTTCCATAACCCGACTGGGGATTGTCCTGGAATGCGCTGAGGAACTTCTCGTAAGACAGCCGACTTTTCCCTGACAAACCACACCTGAGGATCAGAATTGTACACTTAGTGTAAAAATACATCGCTACAATTTGATAAAAACTAAATGACAGTGAAAATAAGCATGTTTATTATATAAACCAGTGTCTTATAGAATTTTCTGTCATCGGGAAATGTCGTATCAAAACACACGTAAAAATACGATAATTTTACGTGTGTAAATATTACTTTTCAGCCAATCAGCGATTTTATTGCATTGCTATGACAACTGCCGCCTTTGCATTACTTGACTATCGCTTTGCATCAGTTGCATGTCTGCTCGGGTTTTTGAAAATTTTGTCATAAAACATTTTAACACGTTTAAATAATTCTTTACAATGACAGAGAGGTCTGTATCTTGTAACGACAGAATTTAGACGAGTTTAATCAAGTGAAATCCCAAAAGAAAACGGAAATCGGACTGGGGCTTGTAAGCCATTCATCGATGAAAGAGAACTAACTGAGTAGCTTGCTCGAGGAAATATCTCCTAAAGTGGTTGAAATTCCTGTAAGACACTTTTGTTTATACAATAAACAGAATAATACATATTGGCTTGAAGATATGGAATTTATTTTGTCGTGTTCAAATTCAACATCTCACAAGTGAGCGCACCGAAACACTCGAAAATAAATTCCATAACTCCGCGCAACTATGTATTATCCTCTATTTGTTTCAAGATATTAAAGAACCTATTTAACTTTCTTTGGAGAAATAAAGGCAAAACGACATAAAAATGTGGATTGACAGCTGTGCACCCACCGGTCTAGCAAAATTCCTAGCTGCACGTCGTCGAGGTAGAAATAGAAGTCAAACAGCACTTTTTGTAGCTCTAGTTTTGACACGTAACCGTCTCTATTTGTGTCTGCCGCCTCAAATGCCTTTCTGAAACTCTCATAACCATCGCGAAACTTGTCTTTCAGCTGCTGTTCAACCTCAAGGGCGGTCAGAAATGACGTGGTGTGCACTTGGTTGAGTGTCGATGCTTCGTGAATTTCCTGTTTGGGAAAGAAGTTTCTTCTCAGCATCACTGAACTGAGACTTGTAACAGATGTTACCTGTTCCATTTTGAAAGATGAAGTTCAACATGCTGCGCAATTTTTGTTATCTGGAGAAATGTAATTTGTGACCAATCTAACTCACGACGTTTTTACCTAAAAACAAGTCAACATTGATTGATCCAGTAAAGGTCGATGCTACTTTATTTAAGTATTGGAGGCAACTACGCTATATAGAACATAAACGCGAAAATAATTTCGGAGATCGCGGGAAAAATTTAAATATTGAAAGCACATTTCTGACTAGATGGATTTACCGTTTATGATTTCCTATCCAATACTCACCTTTTGATTTTGATGGAACTTGGCCATCGCATCATAACTCTGCTCGGCAATTTTAGTGCTGGGTCCGTGGAAATCTCCGGGCGCCAGTTCTACGCCAAGTTTGGCTAAGAATTCCGTATGGTCCACGTGACCGTTGCCGTCCGTGTCGTATCTAAGGCAACACACGTGACCAAAACTCAGATAAGAAGTAACTGAATTAATTAGGGAGTGGATTATTTGTGGATAACTTTGAAACATTTCTAGTAACGGTGAGGGAGAAATCCAGTTTATGCTATTGTTGTTAATTAATAATAATAATTACTAATTATTAATAATAATAATAATTAATTATTGATAAAATATCGTGACAAACTCTTTTCTCAGGCCTTAACGCTCAGTTTTGCCATCAGTACACTCGTGTAGCCCGATAGAACCGACAACAAATATCACTAATTCCGTTATGCCACTAGAAGCTAAATAAGGGCAGACATTTGATTTTAGAAGTGTTAGTACTGGCTTCCAAGTCCAAGTGATGGCACTAGCCTCAACGGGATGGCAATGCCATCCATGCGAACTGAGGCACTATCCTTGAAGTGATGTAATATCTTCCACATGATTGGAATGTCATCCAACTAATGGTCTAGCTTTCACGTGATGACAATGTTACCGGCCTTCACGTGATGGTACTAGCTTTTAAGTGATGGCTATATCATCCAAGTGATGGCAAAAGCCTCTTTGTGAAGCCACTACCATTCACTTAATGAGACTAACCTCCATGTGATGACAATATCTAAGCGATGGCATTAGCCTTCACGTGATGGTACTAGCTTCTGCGTGACGGCTATATTATCCAAGTGATGGCAAAAGCCTCTTTGTGAAAGCACTAGCCTTCACGTAATGACAGTAGCCTCCACGTGATGACAATATCATATAAGCAATGACATTAGCCTTCACGTGATGATAATAGCCCTCACATAATGGCAATATCAATCAAGGATTAGCACATGCCTCCACGTAATGGCAATATCATCTAAGTGAGTCTTCACATAATGGTAATATCCCTCAAATGATGGCAATATCATACAAGGATTAGCGCATGCCACCAGGTAATGGCAATATCATCTAAGTGAGCCTTCACATGATGGTAATATCCCTCACATGATGGCAATATCATTCAAGGATTAGCACATGCCTTTATGTAATGGCAATATCATCTAAGTGAGCCTTCACATGATGGTAATATCCCTCACATGATGGCAATATCATTCAAGTAATAGCACATGCGTCTATGTGACGACATTATAATCCAAATGATAGCACTATCCTCCACGTGATGGTCCTCCATGTGTTAATAATGGTTAAAAAAGCAAAGAAAAATACAACGGAGAGGTTAGTTGTGGCCCCCTACAGATCTCTTATAAATCTGCCTCTTTCGTGTGATCAGATTTCCTCGAAAGCGGGTAAAGTCAAAACCAGATATTGTACATTATAAAATTGTAAGATTGTGGTCTTTTGATCATTTTTCAGTAAGTAGGCTAGAACATACCTTTTCCACAATTTATTGAACTCTTCCTTTTCCATTGGAATCTGAAAACGATAAAGAACCTTTCTCATTTCTTTCTTAGTAACCACTCCATTACCATCGCGGTCAAACGCCAGAAACGCCTTGGCTACGCTGTCCATCTGTTGCTGAGCCTTCTGTTTGATTATTTGGTCAGCGTCGTCTGCCGTCATGTATGCCATATCGCGTGTTCCCTTAAGACTGAAACAGAACAAAGTTCAACCAATGATTGAATAAAACGTATATGCATTGAAATAAACACCCAAAAATTTACAAGTCACACGAGTATTTCTACCTTTTTACCTAACCCACTTTGCCAAAGCAAGACCGCATCCAATACACCGCATAAAAGCGAAAGATTGGCGGGCCACATTCAAGTGAGACTAATCAATATTTCCGATAATCGATAATACTTGATTTTAATTGATACAAATAGAATAATTAATATCGCAAGTCAATCAGCAAAATCTCTGTGAGAGAATTGAAAAATATCAATTAATTTAATTTGCGATCGATTTCATCGAGAAAAACCCTCAGAGTCAGATTGAGATCGATAAATCTCAGCCCACGTGCGGGGCCCGGGAGTCGATCCCTGGTCGTAAAGGTGGGAGGTGCAAATGATGACTAATATGCCAACCTGGATCCCTCGATTAATATCAATTGATCAATTAGTTTTACGACGATCGATTTTGATGACTAGTTACGCCTGGAGCAACGATAAAGTGGGCCATTTTCTATAAGAGCCAAGAAGACAAAAGAACACGACACCTGTGATTGGAGTAAAGCCAAGGATGCCCCTCTTCAATTTTTTCTGTATGTTCGAACTGCTTGAGGAAATCGATGTAGTTGAGTCTGCCGCCTCTCTTAACACCAAGTTTAGTCATCAACTTGTCAAACTCCTCGTCGGATAAAGAAAACATCAACGAGTCCAGAATGCGACGGAATTCTGCTCTTGTAACGAATCCGTTACGATCAAAATCAATCTTGTGGAATGCTTCTCGAAGATCCTGAAAAGACATTAAACCTGACCTTAAGAATCTAAATATTTTGGCCATTGTTGTTTTGTTGAGTAAACAAAACGACAAGAAAAGATTTCAAAGAAATGAAAGCCAATTTCCAAAAGCAGAAAACTTGGACGTGTCTACTTGCAAATATACTGTTTTGGAATAATATTTTAGGAACAGACCTTCACAAATGACCCTAATAACTACTGTATTGTTATTTGTTTCCACCATGCTTCAATTCTAGGTTTAAGGATTACCTTGAAAGATTCCCTAAGCTTATTCCGCAGTTTCATTTCCACTTCAATGGCATCCATAGCATCATCCAGAGGTACTGGTTGGTTGTGTCTAGAAGAACAAAGTCAAATTAAGTAGCCGTGAATGTTAACAACTAGTGATGTGGTAACTCTTTTAATGACAGCATCAACAACTACAGCTACATCAGCTGCAACAACGATGACAACAGCATAACCAACAACTACAACAGTGGCAACAACAGTAATGACAGCAATGGCACAATCCACAACAACAACAACTAGAAGTACAGCAACAGCAGCAACAACAACAATAAAAACAACAGCATAAATAACAAAGACAAAAACACCGGCGATACCACCAACAACAACTACAACAATAGCAAAACCAATAACAACGACAATTACAACATCAGCAACAACAATGTCAGCAACACTTTAATTAACAACAACGATAACTATAACATCAACACAAAAAAACAAACAAAGTCAACATCAGTAATGAAGACAACGACCGGGACCATAACAGCAACATCGATGATAATAAAAGCAATAACACTAAGCGACCATTTTTACCAAGAAATTATCTTTGTAAAGAAAAGGCTTCCTTACAATTGTCGCAGGGTAACATGAGGTTAACGCCACCCTACCTCTGGCCTTGGTATACAACTCGTTCACCAACTCCAAATGTGCGACGATCCTGGAAGTGATCCAAGAAATCCATGTACGACAACTTTCCTTTGTGGAAACCCAGCCTGAAAAATGTAGTGGAAACAGTTCAATCATCAAAAGCGAGAACAGAAATTTTCAGATTATTTATCTAAGACTGAGAAGAAAAGTAAGACATCATGAATCATGTTGATATCTTTCAGTAGAAACCAACTAGCATTGGTTATCGTTTATCATACAGTAGATAGTGAATAGCAAAAAGTACTTTGATGTTAAACACGCAATTTGTAATACCAACTTATGAAATATCGTATTTTAACGGCGATTATAAAATGAAACATAGCCTATAGGCAACTTAGACAACTTGCCTTGCGCTGAGTAGGCGAAACTGCTCATCCATCATATAAAGCCCCAGGCATTCAATGACCTGTAAAATGAAGAAATCGAAATAAGTTCCACCACTCATTATAGGAAACAACAACGAATGAAAAAATGATGGTGTACATTCCTCTTTTCTCAAGTTTCTTTGTCAAAAATATCGCTTGCGCACCATAAACTTGATTTGGCAAAATATCTATTCTCAATGATTTTTTCGCATACAGTTTCTAAAGAACCGCGTTTGGCAAAATGTTGCAGAACTGTTCTGGACAAAAATACTCAAACTGTCGAGTTTTTTTGGGTGCCACCTAAGCGAAGGACTTTTGGAAAACATGGGTTATAGTGCCAGTGATCCCATTTTCCTTTCCGCTTTCCCTTCCGCTCCACGTTTCTACAACTTTCACCGCCTCTGACAATAACGATAACAACAACAATGACTGTACAAATGAATTAATCGACAGACAAATTGAACGTTCACTACTAACTTGGCGAAATTCTTTGCGCGATATTTTTCCATCACCATCGCCGTCGAACTTGACAAACGTTTTACGGAAGTTGGAGGATCTCTGGGCAATGTGATCCTGGAACGTAAATTTGAAATTTCAAGAGATTTCAAAATATTAAACAGATTAAGAACATCTGTCTGGCATGGTGTCTTTCTGGTACTGCAACTGCTTGTATTTTAATTGCTATACTTTATCCTCTTAGAGGACGTGACGAAATATTTGTTCATTCACTCAACTTAAATAAAAGCAAAACAAAAACTACATAAAAAATGTAAAAAGATAATTTATTAGTCCTTCTTTTCTCTCGATATCAATGTTGATAAAAAGCCGCTTAAGGTATTTTGGCAACACAATCCCTCCCACTCTCCGCCGTAATAAGTTCCTCAAGCCAAAGGCATCTGTAATTCACTATTGTTTTAAGTTAACAAATATTCCTTAAAGGCAAAACGATGTGTGTATCATAGATCTAAAATTTTATATAACAAAACTACGTAATTGAGGAAGAAACTAACTAGTGCAATAGGACGGTCAGTCACTCAAATTAAAACTGAAGAAGAGCACATTGACCTTGGACCAGAAATTTTTAAAACTTCGTATCATTTTTTCCTTCTTTCACAAATATCTTAGCACTAAGTTAGCTACGCCAAAATTCAGGCCAAATTTTATGCCGAGTGACGCAACAGCTCAATATTCCATTATATAAAACAGCTGGGCAGAAGTCCTTTTTATAGAACTGTAAACATATGGAATAGTCTTGACAAAAGAGCTAAGTTAAGTAAAAGTTTCGAAGACTTCAAAAGAACTCTAAAGAAGAGACTTTTAAGCTAATTCTTAGTTGAATAAGGATGCATTATTTTATTCGTTGTATATAATTAATATATATTTAAAGTAGTTACATAATCAAGCTATAATTATTTACTTAATTATTATTAGACTCATTATTACTATTGTTTTCATAGAAACTTTTAGTTTTAAACTATATAACCTATAATCATTTTATTGTAATTGCTTACTGACAAGCCCCCACGGGGGAGGGTACAATAAAGTCTACAGTTCACTGCACAAACCTTAAGTATTTCCATGACATCATTAGCATTCATTTGTCCAGTAAGACCCAAGGCACGTTCCTCAGCCAGCTCTTGCCTGTTTTAAAGATAATATAATTTCCTCAGCACAGTCACTGTATAATTTTGAAGCCACTGAATTTACCAGGATTTTAGAGAAGAAAATCAATGTTTAAAATATGTTTGTTGGAACGTTTCTACCTGAAGGTCTGATCTTCTCTCATGAAGTTAGCTCTTGCTTCGCTTTCATCGTGAATTCGCGTACTTGTTCCTTGCAAATCACCAGCTACTATATCGACACCCTAGAAAACATAGGCAAAACTGTTATTTTTACCTGCGCCGCACTGGAGTGGTAGCAGAAGAAATTGCAGCGGAACTGGAGTTTGTGTTTCGCGCGATCGCCCTTTTTATCCGTCAACGGTAATTCTTCTAGTCAGTTTTTAGTCAGTGACCACAAGTTGTGACGCACTTGATTTTTCACTCATTTTCAAGCGGTTTAAATGAACTAAGGTGTAAGTATTTGGAGACTTCGTTTTTTCTCGAGACATTTCGTTTGTATATAGTGATTCTATTACTGAGTTTTCTCAGGTTTTACCGCACACGAGTTTAAGTCAACGATTCGCGAGTTGAAATAAAGTTCACGAAGCTAATACAGAAGCATAATGGATGTTTTTATTCCGTTGGAAGTCAAGCAAAGCAAATTCAGACTTTTTCCAGACATTTGCTCTATTTTCCAATTTTTTTTCGTACTTGCTAGAAAGTTTTTGGATTTCCAGACTTTTTCTACTTTTCCAGACTCTGTCCGAACCCTGCGTGAGGCATGGAGAGGAGTTCCAACTGGGAATCGAACTCAGGCTCCCGGTCGTGGTCGACAGACTAATTGCTTACCATCCAGGAGGCGGTGTTGAAAACTTCAACAGAACTATGGAATAAGAAGTGGTTTAAATACATCCCGTGTCAAAATCGTGCTAAAAATGTTTAATTTTTTATTTGTTTTTGTTTAGCGGTCACATTATTAAGATCTTTAAGCAAATTACCAGCTTATTAAGAAATTCTTCAAAGTCAACTGTATCGTCAGCATTTGTGTCGCAGCGACTCCACAACCTGAAAAGATTAAAAACTATCAGTAAGAAATTTCTCAAATGAGAAGACGAAATGGATACTATAAGTTCTTTGTTACCTGATTAGATGAGCTATTTCTATCGGCAGGTGATTTATTTTCCCTCTACTCAGATTGATTTTGCACAAGCGATGGCGAGCAACATGATCGTCCGCCTTAAATGGTACACGTAATGCAATAATTTCTCATCTTAGCACAAATGATAAATGCCCTTTGAGGCGAAAGTAGTTTAAGGATACATGTGATTATATGGATGGGCTACAATAAATCTTTATTATCATTATCATCATCATTATAGCTAAATTTTTTTTTCTTTTTTATATATATAGTCTGTATATATTTAGTTGTAACACAAGTTCGTATTTTGAACGAGCTTTCTAGCTCCTGGGCGAAACGTGTTTAAATAAATTATTGATGGATTGATTGATTGATTGATTGATTGATCATCATCATCATCATCATAATCATCATCATTATCATTATCATTATTACTATTATTATCATCATCATCATTATCATCAATATTACATAGTCGCGATAGACGGCACAGTGGACAAGCGGTCAGCGAGTGTGACTCAACGCGTAACCCCAGTTCAAACCACGACCTGACCACTGTGTTGTGTCGTCTTTGAAAAAGAAACTTTACTCGATTTGTTCAAGTTAGCTAGGGGCCCACCCAAGCGGAGTGAATGACTCTCATCCGCTTAACACTACAAAAACCAGAGATAAGCACTGGCTTGCAAAAGGAATTAGTTTATTTCAAAATACAAAGCAAAGTAACTCACATATCAAAGTGATCGTCTGCTAAAGGCAAACAGTATTTTTCCAGCAACCTCTTCAGCTCATCTTTAGAGACACTGCCGTCTCGATTCTCGTCAACTTTCATGTAGGCTGCAGCTATCGACTTCCAGTTTTCAGTGATTTTGGAGCGTAATATGTCTTCAACCTAAACACATTGGCGTATAAAACGCGATTAGCCATACAGAATGTTAACATTGCCAACAAACGATGTTTGAGAATGTTTGAGAAACGACATAAAGCAAATCATCAAAAAACTTGAGACAGCTCGAGTACTTTCCGGCGTACTTTTGCTAAAAGTTGTCATTTGCTAGTGCGGACGACCTACTAAACATTCTATATTTCTGAGACGCAATAACACAATGTTAACTCTGAAAATGTACAAAAAAGCTAGATATTGATTTGCAATGCTATTTGGTAAACGATATTTGAAATATTCTTTTCTTGAAACACTTTTCACTGTTAACTAACCGAAAAAGTTATTTTGAAAGAGTGAAGTCAACAGATTTCTAAATTGTGATGTTATCTAGCCACAAAATAACGATGTTAGAGTTATGACACATTGATATACTTTGGTTGATAGAGTTTCTTGGTCTTTTCCTGGACAGCATACTTATCACGCTTCCGTTAAAGGAACATATCGGTGCCGGAAAAGCACATGAAGGCAAGTGAAGATTCAAGCCATACAGAGGCCAACTTACTGTGGACCATGCAACGATGGCTGGTGGTGAGACGCTTTTCAGTGAATTGTCTCCATTGAGCCAGGGATGAGCTTCCTACAGAGAAGAAACAAAACCGAAAAGTTGACGATTTTCGAATAGATAATACGTTAAACCGTTCACTAGAAAATTTTCAATAGCGAGCAGATGCCTACAATAATTAACAAATATTAATTGTTGTAGCCATCTTTTACTTGTCAAAGGCTGTAGTTTGACAGCCGAAAGCTTGTGTGTTGTTAAACACTCTTAACCAGAGAACGTTTTACATTAATAAAACGATATAGGTTGCTATCAATAGACGTCATAACCTGAATTACAAGTTTTCAAAAGAATTCTTTCTGGTTGAAAGCGCAAGGGGGGCAGTTTGCCTCTCAGTCAAACACAGATAATGAGATTCAATAGCTGATTGATAGCAAAAAATCATTTCCAAGTTTATAGAATTTGCGTTGTTCTCATCCAAGAAACCACGTTTAATCCTATGTGAAAGCAATTTAGAATTCAATTTAACCGACTCAATACACAAATGAATTCGTTTCCAGTCCTACCGTTGTTTCTCGCGGTTCAAAGGCATCCAAGAACTCCAGATACGAGATGTAGCCCTTGTTGTGCGGATCGATTCGCGCCATCAGCTCTTGGAACTGTGGTTCGTTCATTCGGAAACAGAAACTCTCTAGCACTCTCCTAAAGTCGCGTTTCGTTACTCGCCCATCTTTATTCTGAAAAGAAGAGACGTTAATAAAGCTTTTAACTACATCACCTTGAATTAAAATATCTAAATCAAAAGAAAAAAATTCATTTAAAAGGTGAACTCGTCTATTTTGAAACAATTGTTGTGTCACAGCGTTAAGTGACAGCTTTTTACTTTTATTCGGATTAACCTTTTAAGCTGCAGTGGGTTTACAAGTAAACACAAATTTGAACACTCTTTAGACTCCAGATCTTGGTATTTTATTCAAGTAATAACAATTAGCAAACCACCTGCCGCTTTTGTCGGTTTCAAATTTTCACCATCAACTAAACGATAAACATAGTCGAAGGGCGAAAGATGCAATCCTGCATGATCTCCAAAGACCCTTCTGAGAAATTCCCGTGCAGGTTGAAATACCGGATGACACTTAAATACTTATTTCCACCAAGACAAAATGATGGGACAGAGAATGGGGCTCGGGACAGGTGAATTTCATTGTTATTTTTAATCTTAGAAATGTCTGTTTCTCGAGATGACCGAGAGTCAGGTGACCAGCACGAAGTTCGATCATTGTGTTTCTCAGGTAAGCGTTCGTTAAATCAGATACTTCAAAAATGACACTTTTTAATACTTCTACATATAAAGAAAATAATGGGACAGAGTATTCTTGGCTTTCACTTGACGTCACTATCTTATCCACCAATAGTGTCCGTCATTATTATTTGGTTAATTCTTAAGTTGTACACCGAGGAAAATTCGAAGATGCTGACGTTTCGGACTGTAGTCCTTCGTCGGAGTGAAGGGCTACAGTCCAAAACGTCAGCACCTTCGAATTTACCACGGTGCACAACTTAAAAATTTACCAAACTGTTTCTATAGGAACACCGACGCAGCATCTCAATTTTATCACATCCGCCATTATTGTGTCCTCTGAAATGAGAAATGGATGTTAACAGAGGCTAATTCCGTATTGTTTTCATTTTCATTTTTATTTTCATTTTCGTGTTATGTTTTTAGAACAACAGCCAACAACAATGAACCATATTCAGTAGAATTATCACTATACTCTCTCTCTCTCTCTCTTTGTTTACGATTAAAGGCATAAAGATGGCAAATAGCAACCACTATCACCATCATCATCATCACTATTATCATCACCAACATCATCACCACCATCATCACCACCATCATCATCATTATCAT
>JAOEJH020070401.1:0-10201 GCA_025448215.2 Palythoa grandis
CCCTCTCCCCATTCCGACCTCTTCCCCCCTCCCGCTTCAAATTAAGCTCAGGCGTACAGTAGTATTTTTACGTATATTTGATCTCCAATCAACTTCTTCAGTACTTCGTAAGTTGTTATTCTCTACCTGTGGCCACCGCGGAAAATTTACGGACTTCACCGACTGTCTGAGGAAATTTTCAATGCTCCGCCGCAGACTTCCTTGAAACTCCAATCTTTTTAATTTTCACTTAAGACTTTTCTTTTTAACAATTATTGTAATTTTTAGCTACCTTTAATATTGCAACATTGGTATTTATTGGATGGTACGGGTTTTTCTGTTCTTCGTTTATTTTGAATTAACAGATGTAAAATGCTTCTTTCTGATATGTAAAATTTAATTGCAGTATGAGTTTACTGAATTTAATTATTCAAATTCAAACGATGAAATGCGTTGTTGAACTAGATTCCCAGACCAGAAGAGACATTTCATTTAAGTATATAAGTACTCATATGGACCAAGCAAAACGCATACTTCATGAATTAAATATATTTGTTGGGCTTTCGACGAGCAGTCGAGTTTTTAAAATTGATTCAAAAGTCGAATTTTTCGTGCATTCATGAGTTAATTTCGACACGTCAGAAATTCGACTTTTGAACTGATCCTGAGTGCCTGAGGTTCGTATACAACTCGAGAATCGGGTTTAGAATATTGTTATATACTGTATACTATATACTATAGTCTATATACTATATACTTATTATTATATAACACTATGAGAGCTGCTGACGTAACGTTTGCCACTACCAGAATCGAAGCACAAACACATCAGACACAAAGGCACTTATATATTCCTCATGACGCGTAGAAGTCTGTTGAAATTCAAAACAAGTTCTATCTTGTCTGCTGTGATAAGTTATCATTTATTCATTTTTATCAAGCCTTTCCTTTCTCACCAAATGCAAGATAAAGATGTACGCTACTTCAGGAGTTTGGCTGGCTATTGCCGAATGAGCGATTAAAAAAACACCTGCCCATTCCTGCATTTAGTGCAAGAAACAAAATAAATGATCGCTTCAGAACCATCAGCATAGGATGACAGATCACAAAACCTGAATTATGGGTTTTTGAACTGTCAGGAATATTGGAAATAATGTTTGTGTATATTTGCAATGATTAAGAACATGGCCATTATGTGTTATTGAGGCAAACTGTTTTACACTTGCTCATTAGTGTGACAATCGTTGTCACATCATAAAATATTGCCTATCCAACATGTTTTGTTCCTTCAAAATTCCCTCCCCTAATACAACCTTGTGTAGAAATTGCAGTGATACGATCGCGATTATACGCGACCACAAGAGCTTAAATCCTAAATTAACGATCCACAAAATGTGTGATTTTTTTTTCATTCGGCAAGGATAACGTCTCAGAAAAGAAGCATCAAACCAAAAACTCGATTTTTATCCCTAAAACAGGTCTGTGTGTGTTGGTGAACCGTGCAATTATCAATTTGCTCAGATATTGTCTTGTCACTGTGGGCCTTGCTTATCAGAACACGCACCAAAAAGGGTCCTTTGTTCGCCTGTCAACACTTTACAAACACAACTAACATAATCGTACGGAGGCGTGAAGGCAACATAAATGTAATGAAAGATATGCATACTATGGTGCATTTAGTAAATAATATCAGAACAAATATTTACCGAGCTGAACTCCCATTATTTGTATTTCAGATTGCTTTCTATAAGAGGCTTAGTGAGCTCGCGTCCGCCTTTGAACAACCAATAGACATGCCACTGAAATTATTCTGATATTTTGGCATGAGCATGAGAAATTTAGAGAAGAAAAGAACTGATGAAGCGTTAATTTTTACAAGGAACAGTCGTTTCAAAAGCTAATGGCTTTGGCTTAAAAATTCTATTCACTGATGTGTGAATTACATGCAACAATTCGCTAATGAGGCAGTCCCGCGTGTTGATTGGTCAACCTCACAGATCTGTCAATATTGCTAATCTAATGACAAAGTGACATGAAGCTAACAAAACACCTCAGTGAAAGCAACTGAAATCATTTTTAAATCGACAGCGTAATGGCTACGGTGGTGGTGAATGGGGCACGTTTGGTTTTACTCATCGTTTATATAATCTTTCCCGTTGGTTGTAAGCAGCTCATATGCCAAAAAGTAACAATTCCAATGTGTCGCAACGTTGGCTACAATTTCACTTACATGCCGAACATGTTCAACCACGGTACGCAAGCCGAGGCCGCGTTAGAAGTTCACCAGTTTTGGCCTCTTGTAGAGATTAGATGCTCACCAGATTTGAGGTTTTTTCTGTGTTCAATGTATGCTCCACTTTGCGACAAGCAGTACATGAAAGAAGTGCCACCTTGTAAGAGTCTCTGCGCGCGAGCGAGAAAAGGTTGTGAACCTCTTATGAGACGCTACGGCTTTCGTTGGCCTGAGAGAATGGATTGCTCTAACTTCCCAGAGTTGGGTGACACGAATAATTTGTGTATGGATAAAAATATAACCGAAGACGGAGAAATTACTTCCGATGAAAACGTCCTTGCATCGAGAGACAGACCAACCAAACCGACATTGTCTGCCAACTGCTGCACATGTCGAGCTCCATTTGTTTCGACGGTTTCTCATCGACAAAGTTCTGGAAAAGTAATCTCAATTGGTGGAGTTTCTCAGTGCGGACTAGCTTGCAATCAAACATACTTCTCGACCGACCAGGACAGCTTCTCGTCATTTTGGATTGGCCTTTGGGCAGTGCTTTGTTTCTTGTCCACTGCCATCACCGTCGTAACTTACCTCGTAGACATGCAGCGTTTTAAATACCCCGAGAGACCGATTATCTTCCTCTCTGCCTGCTATTTCATGGTGTCTCTGGGTTATATCATTCGTTTCTTAGCAGGATTTGAAAAAGTGGCTTGCGATGCTAACGGCTTAATGCGATACCAAACATCAGGACCAGCTCTGTGTACTGTTGTTTTCTTATTGATCTATTTTTTCTCAATGGCTTCGTCTCTGTGGTGGGTTATTTTAGCATTCACTTGGTTTCTTGCGGCGGGAATGAAATGGTCCACCGAGGCGATAACGAATTACGCTCAGTATTACCACGTTGTCGCCTGGCTTATTCCTGCAATCCAGACAATAACTGTGCTAGCTTTATCCACCGTAGATGGGGACCCTGTCAGTGGAATATGTTTTGTTGGAACCCAGAACTTGCAGAGTCTATTGGTTTTCGTCATAGTTCCTTTAGTTGTGTATTTAGTCTTTGGGACTTCGTTTTTAATCTCTGGTTTTTATTCATTAATTCGTATCCGAAAGATTCTCAGAAAACATGGCGGCACCAAAACAGACAAACTAGAGAAACTTATGATACGAATTGGTGTCTTCTCCGTTCTCTACACAGTACCGGCAACTATATGTGTCGCTTGCCACTTTTACGAGTACGTGAACAGGGGCAAATGGGAAAAGTCTGTAACCTGCAGCGAATGCTACGAGCAAGTAAAACCCGACCATTCGGTGTTTATTATTAAGTACTTTATGGCATTAGTCGTAGGAATAACATCGGGTTTCTGGATCTGGTCGGGGAAAACGATAGAATCTTGGCGAAGATTCTGTGATAGAATCTCTAATTCTAAATCAAGAGAAGGAAAATATACAGTGCCAGTAAAATCCAGAGAGGTGAATGTTTGATCAGCCGAACTGCTGTTTGTTTTGATCACGAGATCTGAAATGGTTTAACTAGCGTTACAGACTAGGCCATAGGGTCATGTCTGTACAACAGGGACTGATTTAAGAAAAACGTGAGCTGGTCCCAGACAAATGCAGCTCTAATCAACGCACAAACCTTCCGGAGTTTACTAAATGGATAAAGCATTCGTATTTACTTTGGATTTCTGCTACGCCAGTCGCGTTAAACTTGTTTGTTTAACAGCGTTTGATCTGTAAAACAAAAGCGAATTTGCATAATCCTAATGGCCGAAGATTTTGTGTGACAGCAAGCTACTGTTGAACTCGATGACAACTAAATTCTCACTCAACACAACCGGGTTTTTATTTATTGATTCTTTTATGTGCATTTCTCGCTGTTAACTCGTACTGACACGACAAAACTTCAAAGTGTGCACATTTTCACGCACATCCAAAGCAGATTTGACAACTCAAACGAGAAAATGGAATAAAGCTTTTTAAGATACACAGTGAACATAAAAAGAGGTCTTGAATGCCCAATTAAGTTTCCTAATCACCGGTCCCAAGAGACATCTTTTTTACCACAATCTATTAGTAACAAACTAGATTTTCAATCAATCAAATTTTGAGCAACACAATTTATTTTTAAAGAGAAAAACATTCAATGTGTAAACATTTTAATCTTGATAGACCGCGATAAGAAGGAAGTCTTGAGAGTAAATCTTCTGTAAATTCCAATCTGAATCTTAGAGAGACAAAATTTTTATAATAAACTTGGAAATTGTTTTTTAATAACCTCTGTGTTTACCGCTGTTTTATCTGCAAATCTTGGTGTTTGTTCGACAAATGAATCGACGCCCCAGTCGCTTGGCAGGAGTTCATTTGTCTAACAACTGCTAAACGGATGAAATATGACGATGGAAACCGATAGTGTTTGTTTAACTTTTCTATCTTCGTCTTTCAAAAAGTGTTTAGTGAATTTCTAACAAAACCAGCCCCCTAATTAGAAAACCCAGCCTATTTTGAGGCGCATTTCAAGGCCATGTATGAAAGAAACGTTGTAGTTGTCACAGCTTCAGTAAGTAGCTTTGTTTTAGCACCATTGACTTTGGAATTACGAAGAATTCTTCTAGAGATCGAAAAACCAATTACGTGTTTTCATTCCATTCTGTGAAGTCATGAGGGTTAAAGAGATAAAATCGGCAGTTTGCTTTGATGTGCCCTAAAGGCATAATTTTACTATTGTTTGTGGCTAATTAACCTTAAATTCAGACAGTTTATTTCTGTGTTAATGCTGTAACCACCGAACTCGCAGCAGTTGAGTCAGTAGCTTTAGTTATTTTTAATCTTCAAGGCCGGAAATTGCTGACCCCATAGATGGAAAATTTCATAATTTTATGTTTCGATGTCGGTAAGAAAAAACTTGTCAGTTTCTCCCGGCTCGCTGATGCTGTAGTTTACTCTCTTGTGTTCCTGGGAGACTGCTGTTTGATTCCGTTATAATAAAAATGTAAACTGGTCAATGGTAATAAGATTTAATAAACTCTGTTTACGGACGGTAAAATAAGAAAGCCGAAATTACCCTTTGCGTGATAATACAAAACCGTATAGACGAACTATTTGCTGGAAAAGGTTGATATGTTGGTAAGTTTCTTTGATAGTAGAAGTAAAAGATTTTAACAGTTATATCCATAACATCTTTTGGAAAGATTCAGTGTCACGAAAAAAGTTTCAACTAAGCCATAAATCTTATAATATTGGAGTCCAACATAAACTGCTTAGCTCCATAAGTCGCTTTTCAGGGCGTATACAACCATGCTCCAAGTAATTAAAATATCTCGAAACGAAATAAAAAACGTAAGTAGGACTGCTGATATTTTCTCGTTTTACGGTAACATTTAATGACCAACAACATCTTTAAAAAAATTCGGTTTTTATGTAACATGTTAACTAAAGTCAAAAAATTTGCAGTGTAAGAAAACTAGTATCAGTTCCAAGTGTTGGCGACTGTGGTTTGTATCCTCATCAATCAAGCTTATTTTCATATTACTGCATGTGTGGAGCCACAAATAGGAAGGATTAAAGCCCCCATGGTGGCTTTTTAGAAATACCAGCGTTAAAGCGCTTGGCTAAGCGAAAGATGCAATTAATCCTCTTTTTAGTCCGGTGACAGTTATCGTTATGGGAGAGCTTAAAGATTGGAAAAAAATGCCTTCTTATCAAAATGGTTACTGGAGATAAAATTGATTGTATTCCTTGTCATGAAAATATGTGTACAAATTTAGAATAAAGTTAATCACTTTTTAAAATTATTTATGAGTAAAAAGCGGTTATGTAGTTTTGCTATTCATCCTTTATACCGTTCTGAACTGACATCCGTATAAAGTGATATATGTAAATATATTGTCACTGTTATATTGTTCCTTGTCGAGCAATATAGCAGTTCTTTGGAGTGTTTATGAGGAATTTTAAAGTTTCAAGTGAGTGCGTCTATTTCAGTTCGCAAGGAAAAGAAAACGGCGCAGATGAAAGGAAAAATATGCTTTCATTAAACTTCTCTTCCTCAACTTATGTAAATAGCGAGGTTTTGAGGCAATAACTCAGTAGTAACTTTTGTTTTAATAATCTTTAGTTGTTATCATTGTCGGTCATTGAGCAGCGACATTAGTAATTGCGTTGTTATTTCAACGAATGTCTGCAAACACGTCCAGATTGAATAGAAGAATTGAAAAATGTAAAAAACTAAGGTTTTGAATTTAGCTATTCATTGAACAAGTGAAACTTTTACAAGTGCCCTTTCTTGGAAGCGAAAAATAAAAGCGTTCAAAGATGTAAAACCTTTTCAGCCATTTAGAGATTTGCGCCGACAATTCGATAAAAAACTTAATCATTCTTTAATCAGTTTTGGTTTAAAAAAAAGAACGCGAAAATCCTCTGGAAACTTTTAGTTGGCCTGACATGTGGTGACACCTTAATCGTTGTCATAAAAACTTTTAAGCATCATTGACATTGTTAAATATGCTGAAGCAATTTGCCTTGGCCAAAGATCTGTGAAAGGAAACCAATGAAAAATAACAGACAGACATTTCATGAATAATCAATATCAGTGAGAAGTTTTCTATCTGCTAAACGTTAACAAAGAATGGTTTTGGTACAAGTTGGAATACTTAGTTACTTTTCCAAAATTTCAAATGATACTAAGTTATTGACGTGCACATGAATTCGTTCAAAAACCACGTACTTGTCTGTAAAAACGCCATTTAGATTTCCACTTTATAGCTTGTGGCGTTAAGCGGAGGCCGATATCGAAACTTTAAAAATACACGACGTCTCTTGCAGAGTTTCCCAAGATAATTTAAGAACCATTAATAAATCTTATCATTGTCTAAATCTTCTTATAATCTTTAATAATAAATTAATGCTGTGACAGAGTATTCGTCTTCTGGTTGATTCTCACATTGCAAAGTCTCCGCTCGGTTCAGTTTCTTAAGTTGCAACGTTTCTTCAGAGTGCATGTCAGTGACGAAAAAGAAAACTGCTTTCCTCTCTTAATTAATTTTTCTCACCAACGAAAAAGTTGTTTCTGGGTAGAGAATTTAACTTAGTTCTTTTGTACTAACACATTTGATGAACAAAATCCTAGTAAGAACTAAAGAGGCTTATATATTGGCTAGGTTAGCCGCACTAAATGGCCCCAAATGGACCAAATGACTGAGTCTCGCACGGAACTGCACAATTTCTTCTGCCTTGGGAATGAGGTCTATAAAACTTACATTTTGTGTTTTAAATGTCGATTGTCCGAAACTCTCATTTTCAAAACTATGGGTAACATTCTCAAAACCGCTGGAAACTACATAAAAACGAAAGGATGAAATCGATATTAACTCGATAAAATCTGATATAATCGATAAACGAAAGGAATAATCATCTGGATCAACGATAAACAGAACGCAATTGAAATTATAAACAAAAAGGCATTCATTAGGGACTCTTAAAGAAGTTGTTATCATAAAGTTTTTCGGCTTTATATTTAGATGGAAATTTCATTAAAGTTTTTCTGTTTTAAACTAAATTTAGGAAGAATGCACAATTTTACTTAAAAATCGACTAACAATGAAAGAGCAGAACTTCCAATGTTTTCTGTTATGCGATCAAGAAGAAGATGATGACATGGGCCGGCTCAGTTCAGGCAGTACAGTATCTCCTTGTTTATTCAAGGCAACCAAATCCCGTGCAATCTGCAGCAGCTCGTGGGTCCATAATATATAAGTGATTACTATCAGTACCCTTGTCCCAGATAATATATATCAATAACTGTTTAGTACTGTTACTGGCCGATATAAATTCCGCAACCTTATTGGACTTTTCATACGTCAATATAGCTTGATATTGAATGACAGGAAAAATATTATATTGTATAATCCGCATGGAGAAAAGTCTCTCAGGAAGAATTTGGCGAAAAATTTTAAAAGACTGTAAAGAATGCATACAGTATTTTATGCAGTTATGGACAAGTTTGTAGTTTATACTACGGTTATAACAGAAATGATTCGTTTCCATAATTTTGCAGCAACTTGCCGCAGGCAGACTTGGTATAACTGGTACTGGAGCAACAATGCAGTATCTACATTGATCATCGACAATATAATATTACATAAAACGATACTCAGGCCATTTCCCTTATCATAATGGCATTGTTCCAGTTCTTCAGTTTTGTATTTGTTTTAGGATTTTCAAACTCTTTTGGTAGCATTCAGTGTTTCATTTAGCAGCCATAATCTATTTTTATGTCTGAGGCAGGCAAGAGAAGAGGGGAGGCAGACAGACAAAGTTCCATATTTGACAGAAAACCTCATCCCCAGGGCCGTGTTGGGAGACTTGAATTTGCCAAGTAGAAGACTGGGACTGAGTTTTCAAACTTTTTTGACTTTGAAAACTGGTCGCTTAATAGAGGTTGGTCGCTTAATAGAGGTAGAATATAAAATGGGTAGAAATGGCAATTGACTCCGTATAGCAAAATGCTTGTTAAAAAGTGTACATATGTAAAGATGAATGCAAAAATCATTGTAACAAAACATAAAGTGCCCTTGATTTGCGCATTTTCAAACCGTGCAAAGTTTTAGCTCTAAAACCGAGGGCATGTTACTTGAAATACAGTATTTCTTAGTGTTGAGTATGTACAGAAAAATGTGCAAATCTGTGTAACTAAAACATCAGTTTCTTAGCCTTGTTTTTGCGTCGACATTCCCTTCAAATTCTAGCTTAAAACCTTTGACGGACGTTTTAATTAAAATAATCCGTCACAGCGGTGTCCCGTTGGAGTGCGAAGTTGTAACGAGAACATCAAGTCATTTGCCTTTCCGATAGACAGAGCATGCGAGTATTGTTTCACAGGAAAAGAGTTCTCTATTCGGTGGCTAAAATCAAAACTTGAGCAGCAAGGATTTTTAGACTTACAATACAGTAGCTCTTCGTGTACAATTTTTGTATGTAGCAAAGCCGTGGGTGCTTTATGCTTGATAGGCCGGATGTAACATTTGCGGCTTGCGACTTGTCATTACAGTGTTCTTGATGTTATCAGTTATCATCTATTCATATTATCGTTTTCCTGTCACCATTTTGCTTGAAAAGATGATTTGCTGGCCGCTTAATAGAGGTAAAATAGCAATAAATGATACCCTTGCGTCAGCAAAAAGGTGGCCGCAGTCGCTTAATAGAGGTGGCCGTTGAATAGAGGTATTAAATACAGCATTTTAGTGACAAATAATTCGGGACTTTAGAAAGTGGCCATTTAATGGAGGGTGGCCGCTTAATAGGTGGCCGCTTAACAGAGGTCCCACTGTACATGCAGTAATCTAACCCGCAACTAGACGCCCTCAAGGCCTTCACTGGGCTGCCTTTTAGACATCTAAACATTTATCGCGTAAAAGATACTGGCCTTTTTCTTAATTTCTGTATAGTACTGAACCCTAACAGAGATACTTGTAGATCCTTTGCCTTTGTTATTAAATTCACAACAATTGTGGCAACACCGGGTTGCCTGCTTTCTAAACATGGAATTTACCTTGCAGTATAAAAATGGCATTTTGTACAGCAGAGTCTTCTTAAAGCGCGAGCGGGCTGCCGCATCTATGAATAATGAACCGAATTACGTTGTATTACGGATCGTAATAAAAATGAACCGCTTAGCTATTTTCAAACAAAAAATTAGAAGAGTTTTGGAAAAACGAGCGCCTTATTAGTTTGTACTATGTTCTCTACTACCCTGGCCAGCAGTGACACAGTGTGCTTGTTAGTTACTTGTGTTTTATTGACTATTGTATCTGAAAGGCTGCGTTCATAATGTATGGCAGAGGGGGGAAGGAGGGGCAGGTGAAATTTTTTATTACCAAAAAAAATTCTCAACACCCTGTCCACAACTCACGAAAAAATTAGTAATCCCCCCAAGCAAGAATAAAAAATTTTTCCACTCCCCCCTACCCATAACAACACCACAAAATTTTAAAATGTGAC
>JAOEJH020070511.1:0-10199 GCA_025448215.2 Palythoa grandis
GGTGCTACGAATTATGTTATTTTAATAATAACAATACTACTAACTGATAAAAATAATGATAAAATTAATTAATTGTTTATGTGTGTATATCTATATTCATTCCAAAATAACTTCCCAAAATTGTAGATCTATATATACCAGAGTGAATTAATAATAAACAATTAACTGACACGAACACAAATCGTTCCTTTGCCAAACATATTTGTAGATACATATAGATTTCAGAATGTATGAAAATTATATGAAAATGCTGAATTCTGAGGTTATTTTGTTAACAAGTGCTGAAAGATGCATTAGACGCTACTTTTGAGGTGTCCTAATTAATCAAGTACTCGCCAAGACGTGACGGCATCCTTGAGAAGTTGAAAGCAGAAATGGCTCCAGACACAACTGGCTTGAGAGTTCTTTGTCCGACACGGTGGAATGTTCCGAACTAGCTCTCTAAAGTCCGTCCTTGACAACTATGTTGTTCTACAGGAGCTGTGTCAGATCCAGCTATTGAAGGGAGGATAATTGGCGTAGAGGCACAGTTCAAGACATTTCGCTACCTCTATGGTGTCTATCTAGGTGAGCTTATTTTGAGGCACACAGACAACTTAAGCAAGAAACTTCAGTCCCCAACTGTTTCTGCAGCAGAAGGAGAATTGATGGCAAGAATGACAATCGCTACCCTCCAGACTCTGCGAAGCGATACAAAGTTCAATGAATTTTGGGAAATGGTCAACGAAAAAAACAACGAATAAATGTGGATGAGCCCCAACTGCCACACCGCCGAAAGCAGCCAAGACGCTTTGAAAGCGGCACTGCAGAGCCCGAGTTCTTCGAAGACCCAAAGCTGCTTTATCGATCTATCTACTACGAAGCTCTTAACCTCATCATAGGTTCAGTCCGCGACCGCTTTGACCAGCCAGGTTTCAAAATATATCGAAACCTTCAAGATCTGCTGATAAAGATTGTGAAGAAAGAGCAGTGGGGTGAATCCTATCAAGCAGTAATTTCGTTTTACGGTGACGACCTTGATGCCAGTCAGCTGAAGCTCCACCTTGAGATCGTTGGTGCAAGCTACCCACACGACCGCAGCAAACCTACACTGACTGACATCAAGAATTATATCCGCAGCATGAGTATCAACGAGCGACAGCTGATCAGCGAAGTTGCTACTGTTCTTAATCTCATTTTGGTGATGCCAGCAACAAACGCAGTTAGTGAGTGATCATTTAGTGCTATGCGTCGCCTAAAAACGTATCTGAGAGCAACTGAAGCAAGACAGACTAAACAACTTGCTCCTTCTACATTTACACAAGGAACAAATCGACGCCTTGAGTTTGCCAACGATCGCCAATGACTTTGTGAGCAGCTCCGAGTACCAGTTGTCAATCTTTGGGCGCTTTCAATAATTGGGCAATGAACCTAGAACTGATTTTTTGAATAAGGACGATTTCCTATCTGATTATCATAACTGCTCTTTTTTGGATTGTTATGTGCAAGTAAATTACTAGACCAGTTAATCAGAAACGAATGTATGACTTTCAATAAAACGTGATTTAAGACTACTGTGTTGCCATTAATCATAAGGGGCTCAAAATTCCATTCCCAAGATCCATTTAACTAATAACAACAACAAAACTTTATAAATTTGTTTAATTTGCTGCTGAGAACATGCATGTTTCACCGCAATTTTTGTTTCATTTTTGTTCATTTTTCTCTGAAAATGCGCCATTTCGCATCTAAGAGAAGCTAAATTTCCAAATTTTCCGGGGGGGCATGGGGGAATTTTCTCTATGGCCGAACCAACTCTGCAGGGGACCTTCCGCCGGGCCTGTTAAAAGTCTTTGCTAACACCAGTTTTACTGCCAAGATTTCTGTACAGAGTGCTACAAAAAACATCAACATTAATATCACTTCAGACTTTTACTTTCCATATTTTTAACAGTTGGTAGTTTAACATCCTATTTTAGGACAGAATTGTTGTTTCCGCATCAATGATTATTATATCCCATTCATATCGGGGATTTAATATTCACTAATGCAGGGGTAGCGCGCGAATGGTGCCTTAAAAACGAAAGTCTTGGCAAAATAAAGTTATTTCTCGAAATCTCGTCAAATTTTTTACCATGTCTCGAAGTCTCATATTTTTTGTTATACTTTCTCAGTCTCAGAGTTTCGGATATTCCTTGGATTTTCCGGTTGGATTTTTCGTATCGTTAAGTCTCGGTCTCAGATTATTCACTGGCATTGCTTTCAAAAGTCTCTGGCTCGGATTTTAAAAGGCTATCGGCGTCTCGGACAGTCTCGGATTTCCCATTCGCTACCCCTTAATGACATCTTTCTAAATTATCTTGATTTCCCTTTTTAAATTTCAATAGACTTTGAAGGCTTGTAAAAACTTTGATTACCCTTTTACGTAATTCATTGGAAACTCTCAACTTTTTTACTATATCGGAACTTCTCCAATGGAAGCCTCCTCATAACTCAATTAAATGAACTTAACCTAATTGCTCTTTCGTCGTTCTGCCTATTGCAGAACATCATTAGGCACGGACCCTTGACAATTTTCATTTCACAATCACTAAAGTAAGAACCCATTCTGGATTTTCATTACCTTTTTTGTTTGCCATATTTGGGTATGTTTTCGCCTGATTTCATATAATTATGAGAAGAAACGATGCCCAATCGATTACATGCACTGAAATTGCAAAAGTTAACTCTTGAAATTCTTATTTTTCTAATGAATAAGTGCCAGTGAAAATACTATATATTACTTTATAAAACAATAACTGGCAGAGGATTTAAAATCATGCAAACTTTATGGTAAGCTAAATCCTAAGTGGCCGGTGCTTATCTGCGCTTTCGGTAAATTTCCGTAGATCCATCAAAAAGAAGAAAAGCTTTTCCCAAGACAAGCACCGAGTTGGCGAGCAAGGTTTTTCAAAAACCGCCGGGCCAAGA
Source organism: Palythoa grandis (assembly GCA_025448215.2). NCBI lineage: Eukaryota > Metazoa > Cnidaria > Anthozoa > Zoantharia > Sphenopidae > Palythoa > Palythoa grandis. The sequence continues at coordinate 2,950 of JAOEJH020070511.1, forward strand.
TACAATAACCAATCGCGTAAAACATCTTGACAAATACAAGAAATGTGTACAGTAAAAGTTATTTAAATTAGTTTATCGCGCCAAAAACAAAGCGCCACCCGTCTGAGACGAAACTCTTACAAGATCTTACAAGGAGTTATTTAGGGTCTCATTCCAATTTTATCTCCGCTGAATTTGAAAGTTAATCAACAATGCTTGTGATCAGCCAGAGTTTTACAACGGCTATCTATTTAATCGCTTTCGAGAGAAAATGACAACTCTTAGTAAGTCTAGTAACAAGCAAAACCTTCCCTGCTCAACCCAAAAATTTCTACGGCGTACCTTGTAACTTTCCTTAATTTCTGAGGGAGAATGTGGCTTGGGGACTTCATTTATAACAAAGAAAACTTTTAACTATTAAAATGTAGGCATTACAAATAAAAGCTAAGACAGTTAAAAGTGCTCAATGCAGGGCAGAGCGGTTAAAATTTTAAAATTGTAAATATATGATTAAAAACTTTAAAACTAACTCGAGTTTCACGCTCGGTGGCACTCCAATCATCAGATCTGATGATCGCCACCGTAATAATCGTATATTTACAATTTTGCTATTAAAACGTAAAGTTATTTCACACACAACATTTTAAAACTGCCAAATTAATAATATAAATTTCTGAAAAAAATATTCTCTGTTATTTCACGTTATAGCGATTTCAAACTAGCATACAGAGACACCTATCATTTTATATGTGGACAAAAATGAATTTCCTCTCAACCTTGTTTTTGGTCAGACAAAAAACCAAGTTATATGCTGTCGGAGCCGTGCTGATAATCAGTTGATCAAGATTTAGATTCTTGTTACGTTAGAGACTAGCCCAGACGTTTTTCTTCTGGGAAAAAAAAATTGCTTGAGAACAAATTAAATTTTTGTTCGTTGATCTATAACATTTATTTTGTTCACTTACAGCTAGAAACTCAAAAGTTTAGGAACACAAGGTGGCTGCCATAAGAAATAAAGCCTCTTAGTTTTTTTTGAATGTAAAAAAGTTTCAGTAACTCAAGTCGGCCGCCAAATTTTCAAGAATCGAGAGTCTGACTAGAGTCCCTTTAATTTGTGCCACACGGGCGGAAATTCTACCTTTGCAAATAAAAATATAATATACGTTAGGAACGGCAAATAGACTTTTTTAAAAATATTCTTGCATTTTTAGTTTCAGTTTTAGTCTAAGAATTAAATCGCATTGAACTTTGGCATTTTATCAGTTCGCATGTATGCAAGAAAACATAGCGGAGATCTTTGTTTACAATACATTGCTAAAATTAATAAAATTTATCAGTAATCTAAAGGAAAACGTTTTGAAGGATAAAAATGTATAAAACAATCGTTTTGCAATTTTGCTGAGCTCTCGAGGATGCAAAAAAAGTTTTTCAAAGATGATGGAAGGCCTGTCACTTAGGAGATTTCGTTCATCAATGAGCTGTTGAATTTATTGAGCTACACAATTTCCTGGGCATTGAATTTCACGTAATCATTGTATTTTTATTCTGCCGGAAAACGAAATAAACTTTTACATTTAAAATCTTTGCTGTACAGATAAAACCACAACTTATACAAATTTCAACCAGGGTTCCCGTAAAAGGTTTACAATGAGAAAAAAGACTAACATGGTATTTCCCATGGCCATTCATATCGGACCCTTACACCATTCAATAATCTTGCTTTTCCTTCCTCATTCAAACGAATTTGAAGACTCACTTAATTATAAAAACTTCATTTCCCTTTTGCGAGTTTCAATAGCCCGAAACTTTCAACTTATTTACGTTGGTTTCCGTACTCAACTATATCAGAGCTTTATCAATTGAGGCCTCATTATATGAACTTGTCTGACCTAATTGCTATTTTTTCCAAGCTTAAACTTACTATTCTCTGCGAAACGACACTTGACCATTTCACAGATACTGTATTTGAGAAAGCCAACGTCTTGTTTCATATAATGATAAACCGAAACGTAAAAGTAAGGCCTTTTTATTTGGGGTTAAGGAATTATTTTGGCCAAACACTTCATAAAATGATCCGTGCATGCATGTCAGTGCGTCCGTGTCTGTATCCAGTTTTATGCTTTAGATAACATGCAACAACAACAATTTGTTGTACCCTCATATTCACCTAATTACAAAAATTTTACTTACTTAAAATGAAAAATATTTCTGCCAACAGCTCGACATTCAGCGAGCAATGTTCGTTCGGTATGCGGTACACGTTCGTTAGTATTAAAGTCCTTAAATATTTAGGGTACCAACTTCCAAAAATAACAGAATAATTATAAAAATCACCCCTCGAACTTTCCGAATTTTTTTCTTGAGCAATTGGCAATATTTTGTTTCATAATCATTTATTTAATTCACAACGCCGTATTTGGCATTATCAAACAGCAAATGGAGAAAAGAGGTTTTCAGAGCAACTTAGTTTTGTGGGAAGGCCATTCATAAATTTCACACACACATTTTCACATTTTTATTGCTTCCATCAACTATTACAATGTATATTATTTATCAGCTTATTTGTTGATACAAAACAAGTGATGAGGGAGTAAATTTGAAGTGCCTTGAGTGCACTGCTTTACTGATGTGTTGCGTAATTAACAGTCAAACCATCTTCAAGTCACAAGGACCATAAGCTGACAGCGGTTAGTTCATAACATCTATAAAAACATCTCATTTCGCTCAACACTCTTTATTAGCTGTTCAAAGTAGAAGAAATCAAGTGTCAAGAGCAAGGCTGCTTACCAGATAAACATTTCCAAAATGAAAAACATTTCTGCCAACAGCTCGACATTTAGCAAACAATGTTCGTATGTAGCACGTTCCGTAGGCGAATTTAGAGAAAGTTACTCTCTTATCGAGATCTCTTTAATGGTGTCTTCTGTTCTTCACATGCTGCTCGCTGTGACTGCATCGTCAGGTAATGGACTGATCATAGCGGCAATATTCAGAAGTCCAAAACTCCGTACACCGACGGATTTGTTGATTTGCGCACTGGCTTTTACCGATCTTGGTACTGGCATTTTGATCCATCCGATGGCTGCTGCACAAAATATGATCAACCTACAAGGAAATAAAGCTCTGTTTTGTATTACAGCGGCATTACACAGGGAAGGTAACTCGTTTTTTGCAGTGGCGTCAATTCTGACACACACCTCCATTGCAATTGAACGTTATCTTGCTATTAGACTGGGAGTGAGATTTCGATCCACGGTAACACGACGTCGAGTGACAATAGTAATATTCGGCTGTTTTCTCATTCCTGCTTTACTGACACTAGCTGATATTTTAAAAATGAACTTGGCAAGCACAATTGTTTTTGTGATATTGTTAGTTTGCATAGTTGTAATCATTTCTGCTTATGGAAAAATTTACAAAGGTATTAGTAACCGTCAAAATCGAGTTGAAGCCAACAGACAGCAAAATCAACGGCCGGTTATAATTAGACATGATAGTACTGCAAAAAAGAACACTTTCGGTACTCCAGTGAATTTAGCAACTTATAGTTATTCTGTAAAAACGTGTCTATATATCTCAATACTACTTTTTGCATGCTGCGTTCCAGTTTTGTGTAATTTATTAGTTGTTCCAATAATAGGGCGAAAGGTTGAAGTTATGCTGTCGCTAGAGTTAACAATACTGTTATTTTATCTAAACTCTTCACTTAATCCGTGGCTGTACATTTTTAGAATGAAAAAACTCCGCGCGTCCGTTGTAGAATTGATTGGGCATTGTAAACTAGTATAAGAATAATCAACATTTATAATGAAAAGCGTGCTTAGTGATAATGATAACGATAACGATAATGTTGATGATGATGATGATGATGATGATGATGATGATGATGATGACGAAGGATAGAGAGACAATGATAATGAAGGTGATTAAACTGATTAAGTACAATGTATCTATAACTTTACGTCAGCATCTTTGAAACTTGCGGGAAAAACTAATCTTGCCAAATGGCGGATAGTGATAAATGAAGTTCTTGTAAATATCATGGTTAAAGCAGAAAGCTTCAAAACAATGTACCTTAGCATGTACAGCGTTTTCTTTGGTATCTAAAAATAACTTGTGCATGTGCAAAGTATTGTGGGATTTAAATTCGGACAAACACCGCTTTTTTGACCCCATTCAGTTATTTCAGATATTGGCTTCGAATTTTTATAAATAAGTAAAAATTTCTTGTTATTTTGAAGAAGGGACACTCGTGTTCAATGTTTGTCCGTATTTCAATCCCAACATTCACCGCGCACTTAAATTGTGACGTCGTTCAAAAAGAGTGCTATTGCAAGTCAAATAGTTTTTATGGTAACTAAAATTCAATCCTTGCATTGTAAATTGCTCCAAAATAAAGAAATTAAAAAAAAATCGCATGCTTAATTTGTAACTTTTCGCCATCGATCTGCTCAATGCATTGCATTTTTGTTTGCACTGCGATTATCAAACTTGAATAGCTTTTAGTTTTTGCTGAGAGTTTCTCTTTCACTAACTCTTTGCTTTTATTTCCCAATTTAAGCGCGAGTTAGACATAATAAGAGAAATTTTACGGTTGACACTCCATTGTCCAGAGTGTCCAGCCGTCCCGATTTAGGCGGGATGCTCCCACTTTGTTTGAGGATCCCGAATACAGACTCGACCTCAATTGGGACAAAGAGAATCCCAATTTCAAAGATCAATCAATCAATCAATCAATCAATCAATCAATCAATCAATCAATCAATCAATCAATTAGTCAATATGTATTTAAAAACATCAGAATATTGTAAAACATTACGAGAGAACCAAACATTTATCAAAAAAGGCAAAAAGGTCCACATGCACATCTGGAAAAAGAATGCCTTCAGAAAACACAAATTCCATGGATACAATCCACGTGCTTACGTTTTATCACACATGGCATTAGAAAAGTGTTCCTCAATAATATTCAGGAAAAATTAAATTAATGCCTGAATTATAAAGATGTTCTCTGTCAGTGAATTCTTAGCGGAAACTTTTTTATTTCTTCTCATGCAGAAAAAGGGTTTCATAACTATGAAACATAGTAAACTTTTCAGTAGTGCACGATGCTCAAAAAAATGTTACTAAGACGGTTATTCATTCAGTTCAGTAGAAAAAATATTACATTTTTGTTATTAAGCCCGTTGTGGTTCAAATTTAGCCTTGGAGTCAGATTCTGTTTCCCTGTTGAGTAACAATTATAGTTCTGAGTTTCGATTGCTGAGCGACAGTCAATGGTGTGGAAAAGCGAAAAAGCGATTTGCTTATGGAAACTAATGCAGTTAATTGTCTTTTGACAACTGTTTTTTGACTACCTCTGTGTGGCGATGTCATTCGGTGACGTTTTTTGATTTTAGGTATCGATGGAATAAGAAACAATTAAGCTTCCCTGCCCACTAGTCAAGGACCAAAACGCTATACTGAAGGTGCCGGCCGTCGACGGTTCAGAAGCGATAAACGCTTTGGATCAAGATCACGTAATCTCCGATGCCCTTGGTCAGCAACTTGTGGAATGGTTCGTCCAGAGGAAGAGCAGGAAATCAGTGCGATAAAGGATTTAAACTGAGGAGAAAAACTTTTTGAGGAAGAAAGAGAAACTTACATTCACTTATAGAACGTTGAAAAAACTTTTTGTAATAATGGTTAGCTTAAACATTCCAAAGAATGCTTGCAGATTTGCAATACATATTTGATTATTTCTACTCACAATATGAGGTATATTGAATTTTACGCAACTGGGACTGTAATTTTGTCTTTTAAAGAGAAAGTAACTCTTGAAATTGAAGTCTTTGCTGATGCTAGTTTCAACCAAGATCTCTGTACAGAGTGGTATAGAAAGCATCAACACTAATACCAAGTATCACTTCCGGCTTTTACTTTCCATATTCTTAACACTTGGTAGCTAAACATCCTACTCGTGGGTTTCACCCACTCCCGAGGGACGCAAAAGACAAAAGACGAAGAGGCATATTGGTGCCCTAAACAAAAGAAATCATCAAAATTCTTTGTTTAAGGGCGCCAACATGGCCGCTCTGACGTCAGGTGAAAGTCGGCAATTATAGGACAGAATTGCTGTTTCCGCATCAATGATTATTGTCTCCCATACATATCGGAGATTTATTATTCGCTAATGACATCCTTCTAAATTATATTGATTTCCCTTTTAAAATTTCAAAAGACTTTGAAGGCTCGTAAAAAACTTTAATTATCATTTTACGTAATTCATTGGAAACTCTTAACTTTTTTTACTTTTGATTTCCGTATCACAACCTAATCGGAAATTCACCAATGGAAGCCTCTTCATAACTTTATTTACATGAACTTAACCTAATTGCTGTTTCGTCGGAAGTTTAATCTTTCTACCTATTGTAGAACATCATTAGGCACAGACCCTCGACGACTTTCATTTCACATGCAATTACTAAAATCACTAAGAACCAATTCTGGATTTTCATTTCTATTCTCATCAGGAAAATGTCCAATTGATTGCGCTAAAATTGAAAAAGTTAACCCTTTCAAGGGTTTAAAAGAATTCTGATTTTTCTATCATGACTAATAAATGCCAGTACTTAGCATATATTACTTTAGCTTACCATAAGCTTTGATTTTAAATTCCCTTCCAGTTATTGCATGTTTTATAAATCCTTTTCTCGAGTCTAAGTGGCCTATTGGATCGGTTAGCTTATCTGCGCTTTCGAATTCGGTACATTTCTAGATCTATAGATTCATTAAAAAGAAGAAAAGCCTTTCCCAAGACAAGTACGGAGTTGGCGAGGAAGGTTTTCAAGAACCCAAGATACAATAACCAATCGCGTAACATATCTTAACAGATACAAAAAATGTGTAGAGTAAATGTTTCTTTAAATTAGCTTAATAATCGCGCGAAAAACAAAGTGCCACCGGTTTTAGAGAAGAAACTCTTAAAAGGAGTGATTTAGCTATAGGATCTCATTCCAATTTTGTCTCCGTGGAATTTGAAAGTTAATCAACAATGCTTGTGATCAGTCAGGGTTTTACAACGGCTATCTATTAAATTGCCCAGCTCGAGAGAAAATGACAACTCTCCGATCTTAGTACAAGCAAAACCTACCTAGTAACTTGTCTTTCTGAAGGGGGATGTGACTTGGGGACTTAATTAATAATAAAGGAAGGCCAGAGCTGTAATCAAAATGTTTCAGCCTAATAGAATGGTATTTGGCTTTAAAGTCAAAATTTATCTCTTGATGATT
>JAOEJH020070589.1:0-10199 GCA_025448215.2 Palythoa grandis
CTTGTGAAATAAGATTTAAATGCTGATGGTAATAGGTGATAATGGTATTTGTACATAAATGTTGCTACTTTAAGTTTGATGAGATCTGGAAGTTTGATTATTTCAAGTGGTTTATACAGTGGGCTTGAAGGGTGATCAAAACTAGAAAAAGTAATGATACGCAGAGCCTAACATCAGTTAAATCATATTGATGCTGGAAATATTTTGTGTGATAATGTGATTATAATTTCTGGCTCTAGCTCTACAGATGAGTCATTTGTGTGGCGAGGTCATGGACCAGGCAGTATTGGAGATGATAATGATGTTCTCACCGATGAAGAAAGTCAGATGAGTGGCTCAGAGTTGGTTGATTCGTGCTTGTGAGTCCTTGTGTTGTAATGGTATTCAGAATGTATAGATGGTTTTCACACACACCCTAGAGATGCCAAGGACAAAAGACAAGGCAGCCATATTGGTGTCCTAAACAAAAGAAATCATCTAAATTATTTTGTTCAAGGGACACCAACATGGTTGCTGTGACGTCAGGTGAAAACATCTATCGAAAGTGATTAACTCGTCACAAAATAAAAGTGTTATGTATCTATCAACACTATACCCGTATGAAGGGGATTGGGGTGGGCCATGAGAGGTGTATTTCAAGAGAGTCGCATTGGAGTAGCACAGATGTTGACCTGGCCTATGTTATCAGAGCTCTCAAGTTGAGACTTTTCAGTTGACTGAGTAACTGCTTAAGGTGTAAAACTCTGTTAGCATTTTTGAAATTTGCTCTTCTCAGATTGCTAGAAATGCACCAAATTCTTAAAACCATTTTACATTTAGCTCATCCATTCAAGTGCCGAGAGATAGTAGTGTCAGCCTTTTGTACTTCACATTTTAAGTAACAGTAAGCCCTAACAAAACCAAAATTGGTCAAATACAAATAGATTGAACTTCGGTCAAAGAAACGAGAATGAATGTATTTCTAAGTAGTGGGTAGTGGGTAGAGTGTCTGACCAGTAATCAGAGGGTCATGGGTTCGATTCCCGTTAGGGACTCAGAAGTTTTTTTCTTCTGAGAAAAAGAAGCTTGTGAGAACAAGAATTCTTTCACAGTATTTATCCAAGCTGAAAACCTTACACATCATTAATTTTATTCATAAAGTAGTTCAGAAAGCTAAAAAGTAGATAGCTGTTAAAAAAGTGCTAGTGCTTGTGAGAGTACTCATTTCTTTGTGAGAGTGTGAGATGCCATCAAAATGCATGAGACTACTCAGTTGGCGAGACTTGAGAACACTGAAAAGCTTGTCACACAAATTTTATGTTTTTTACTTGAAATTTTGTTTGCTGGGAGGATATTTTGACAAAAATTTTCCATAGAATGTCAATTTTTTGCAGTATGCCTGACCCAGACTTGTCAAGGTCTGTATATTTTTAGAGGGGAGGGGGAGGGGGGTGAATTCAGTAACAGAGAATTTCCTGAAACTATTGCCCACCATGGCTGGGTGGTAAAGAAAATTTTGGTTTCTAGAACCCCTAAAATGCCTATTTTAGCATTCTGAGCATCTAATCTTTAATATAAAATAAACAGTAAATACATGAAAAGGGGAAGAAAAATGCCTGCTGAAACAGTTCATTGATAAAAGAAAAAAAAGAACTGATGACAAGGGGGAAAACAATCAACAATAATGAGTAAACTACAAACACCTGGAACAGAAAGTGATGCTAGGATATACAATACAGCCTGAGATTTCCCAAATTTATTATATAGACAGCAATGAAATACCAGGATTTCCCCAGTGATGAAAACTTGGTATCCCATGAAGATACCATTTTTATCTTTCACATTGTGAAGATATCAGCCAATAGGAAATTAATATCACAGCATCACATTTGTTTACCTTTTTTAAATTAATAATTAATAATCAATAATCAATAATTAGTAATTAATAATTAATAATTGATAATTAATGATAAATAATAATATTGGTAATTATTAATAATTATTATAATTATTATAATTAATAAATCATTGGTGTCTACATAATAAACAGAATATTACTTGTCCACTTGTGGATATGAATTTTAATCTTGTGTTCAAGACTAGTGTGTACATGTATCTCAATCATTCATTCGCTGGGTTCACTCGTGAAATGTCAACTTGAGCACTCGGAGATAAAATTCGTATCCATGCACGGGCATGTAATATAATCTACGTATTACATGTCGGGGGAGACAACATTTCTCTTCAAATGCAGGAGTCTCCCACAGTTGACACGTCTGCTAACCACCCTTCTCCCTATTGGCATACTGTAACACCTGTTTTTCTTCATTGGCATTTGTGTAATTTTTTCCTTAAATGAAAAAGGATTTTAAGCAGTTCTTTTATAAGTCTTATCATTTTGAAATGATATTGAAATTAGCTTTTAGTTTGCATGGAACTGGAATTAACATTAATTTATTGTAATTTCTGTAATTTAGCATTATATGTGACCCAACATGTGATCTTGATGTTTTTTTTAAAAAGATGATTGACCATCTTTTTTGAGAAGGATGGCAAACTCTATCTTTTTATTGTCTTTTGACCATCTTTTGACTGTCTTTTTATTGTCTTTCTTTGTAATAAAGGACCACTCGTCTTTTTGGTCTTTGTGTGACAAAAGGTTTCATCTTTCTTTTGTCTCTGACTTCACTTTGCAATGCAGATTGAGTCTGTGATATGTTGACAAATGATATAGCATCTTTATTAATTTTTCCATTATTTTTTCAGTTATTGTATTTCTGAACAATAGGTATTGTCTTTTGTTTGTCTTTTTGTACAATAGCTGTTGTCTTTTATTAGTCTTTTGGAGATCAAAAAGACTTGTCTTTTTTGCATTTTTGTGTCAGATAGAAATACACTGAAATTGCATGCAGGGTCACATATAAATTATAAAAATTACGTCAATTTAGATTCTAGAATTCTATTTTTTGTGCATTTTATGTGTCTGTTATCATGTACATTTTAAGTAAAAAATATTTTTGTATGCACAATGCCCTATTGTAAGAATGGTGTTTTGCTGTGAAATTGAATTGAATTGAAAAACTATAAAACATCTCATAATTTGTCTGTTAGCTTTGTTGATTTTTATTTTCTATTCATGTTTTAGCGAGCTTCAGAAAAAAAACCCAGGGTGCTCTAGAAGTCATAATCATTGATCAGTTGAAAGACTCTATGCAATTGAAGTTAAATTACAGACTTTGTTATAATAAACAATGGACAAAATAACAAGGTGTTAGGAGTAAATGACAAAGCATTGAAAACAAGACAGGGTGTTCCTCCTTGGCATTTTGGTCCAGCTAGAACATTGCTATTAATATATTAGCCAAAATTTAACTGTCAGAGAAATATTTTTATGATCCAGTGATTTGCAAGCTGGACAAAGCTGTTAGTCTGCATAAAAACCTTAAAAAACAGATCAGATATTTGTAAAAACAGATCAGATGTTTTACCATTTTAGCATTTTCTTTTGCTTTTAAGTACTGATTTGAAATTAAATGTAATCAAAACTTATTTCATAAAAACAAAAAATGAATTATTAAAGTTGATTTTCGTTCACTTTTTAAATGAAAAGGCAAGTACAAGACAGTCATTTAATACTCAACTTTCAAGTGACAACATAATTTTATAAAAGTGCCAGTCCAGTTAAATACATGTACCTCAATATAAATTTCTTTTTCTTATTAACAATAAAGGTGTACCATTTATCTGTTCAAAGTTGAAGTTATATTAAGTACATAATATATCAAGTTTTGGCAACACCTAGAATGGATTAAGGGCCTGTTTTTATGGAGCTGAGCTGGCCAAATTACCAGGCTGGCCTACCTAGGCAAGTTCTCACCAAGATCCTGTTTTTCACACAAATCGATTGTTTGCTTACATTCGAAGGGAGAGTGGCCCATTTGCCGGGATCCTGGAAGAGAGTTGCTGGGATCTCAGCAACTAGGCCAGACAGTATGATGTCACACGTACTCTCTTTGACATATAAACAGTTCAATTGACATCCAGGATACCAGGATGAAATGCTTTCAAGTGCACATGTGAAATAGAGTGTGCTGACCTAAATTGTGTGGTCTCTTTAAATTTCATCCCAGTTGACAAGTTAACATTTTTTCATATGAAAAAAATGGAAATATAATTTATGTCCCACTAACTGCACCAGCTGAGTAATTGGGCTAGGATGGCTTTCATTTGTATAAGGACTACAAAGTAAACCAGTATTGCTAAACAGGCCTGGCCTATATAAATAGAAACAAAATACAAGGTAGTTGCAGTCAGCCTGTTAATTATGAAATTTTTCATAGTAATTTGCCTGTTTAGAATTTGTGGCAATGAATATAGATATTTTGCTTCATATTTCTACATAATATACAAAAAAAATATATTATATATATATACATTGCGTACCAAATACATAGTTTATATTGTCAATATTGTGAACACATTTTAAAGACTGTACTATCAATTATTAATTTTAGAATTGCATAGTATAAAAATTATACGTTGCTCTGTTGAAAGTTATTCAAAAGATATAAATAGTGGATGGTTACAATACCTCTAATGTTGTAATGAATTCATTGTACTAATGTACATTTTTGTGTTGATGAGACTTCCTTTAGCCATCATTGTGTAATGTCTCTGATATGATTATCAGAGAAACTTAACAAGTTTTAGTAATTCTGATGTGGCACAAGCAGCAGGTGACCGTCTTTGTGTGACCTGCATAAAAATATGTTGTTAGTTTAATTTTTAAATATAGAAATTATCAAATTGCTAATTTATTCACATTTATGACTTAACATTATTGTAATGTAGTGTGTTTAATTTCGGTAGCATATAATAATGTGTTAGACATTGTTATTTTTTCTTCTTGTAACTTGGTCTGCCAGAATTAGGAATTAAGCAGCAGGTGGCAATCATTGTGTGACCTGTAAAAATATATGATGTTAGTTAAATTTCTAAATATAGAAATTATCAAATGGCTAATTTATTAACATTTATGACTTAACATTGTTGTAATGTAGTGTATTTAACTTCAGTAGCATATAGTAATGTGCAAGACATTGTCATTTTGTCTTCTTTGTGTAATTTGGTCTGCCAGTTCTAATTAACTTGTTGGTGTCTTGAGAGTACAGTTTGTTGTTAGCAATATTCACGGGAACATTATGGAAAGTAAAACCTAGGGTTTAGAAATGTCACCAGTCACATGGCTAAGGTGCAGTTCAAGCTTTAAAATGAGTAAAGAGTCACAAGAAGTGTATTTCTTTTTTCGTTAAATTTTAGCATTTTCTTTTAAACATTGACTTTGTTTAAAATCAAAGCAAAGATATATTGAAAGCTCATCTCTCAGTCACATGCATTTTGTTTGAACATTTACATTGAGAGTCACAATGTCAGTATAATTATTGATTTGTTTATCTGTTCATATAAACAGAAAAGTTTTACAAGAACGAGGAATTTCAGATTCAAGGTAAGCAATTAAACCTTATGTTACAATCAAATATTTGTTTTGTTGTTTAGATTGTTAAAACCTTAGATATCAGCTCCCAATTTGACATAATTATTATATAAAATTTTATAAGTGGGGTGGTCAAAATAATTGTAATGGTGGTGTGGTTGGGACAGTGGTACGATGTCTACCTTTCAGCCACAAGGTCCCAGGTTCAAATCCTGTCTCTATCAAAGGATAAACATTTGTGTGAACTTCATCCCACCAAGGTTGACTCAGCTTTCCATCCTTACAAGGTCGGTAAATTGAGCACCAGCTTTTGCTGGGGGCTAACCTGCAATGGATTAGTGTCCTGTCCAGGGGGAGTCAATAACTCTCATCTGCCCTTGTACTGGCTCCAATGGGCCATTTACTGTAGGCCTATGAAAGGGTTTAGCTTTTTAGCTCAAAATAAATCAGGGGCGGGGGTGGGAACATTTTGATAAATGACAACAAATCAGGAAAAGTGTGTAAAGAAAGAAACATGCACTTTGAACTGTCAACTAAGCAACATAGTTTACAGTTACGTATGTGCTCTGAAAATCTGCTTTTAAATGAAGTCATAGATTACTGAACTTCCAGGAATAATGATTAAATTATCAAGTGATGAGGAAATTAGAACACCACATACTTAACGTATGTGTTTTAAACAGTACAACTACATGTAAAATTCTAATGTCCAGTGAAGTATAGTGGACTTAACATTATTTTATTTTTTATTGTTTCAGGGAGGATTATCAACCACTTCATCAAAGAAGAACAGACTCGCCATCATCTGTATCAGGGCATTCTAACAGGCTTATGAACCCTGACTGGGAGAGAGACTTAATGGATGCAGGTAATGATAAGCAAAATGATGATGTTTTAGGTTTAGTTTAGTTTTAGATTATTGTGTTCAACGAAGGAGAATAATGAAAATGATGGTGATGATGCTGATGGTGATGGTGATAAATACCAAAAATATTTACCATCATGGCAGTGGTGGTGATGGTGATATATACCAAAAACATTTGCCGTGACAATGATGGTGATGATGTTGATGGTGATAAATACCAAAATATTTACCATCATGATAATGATGTCGGTGATATATATCAAAAACATTTTCCATGACAAGGATGGTGATGATGTTGGTGATGATATATACCAAAAATATTTAACCATGACAATGATGGTAATGATGTTGATGTTGATGGTGATAAATAATAAAAACATTTACCATCATGACAATGATGGTGATGATGTTGATGATGATATATACCAAAAACATTTACCATGACAGTGGTGGTGATAATAATAATATTGATAATGATAATGATAATAGTTCCCTGCTGCTGTCTTCCAGAAGACTCAAAATATAATAAGCCTCGTAGAGGCTTACATTGAGTATTTATTGTAAATCAGTGTGTCGTAACCCTTTAAGCCCCAAACAGGACAAATGACGTGTTGGTAAATTCTCCCAACTGAGTTCCATACTTTCTAAATAATCATTTTGGGAGAATTTAGCTTTTCAACTTCCACAGTTTATTCCACTTGATCAATTCCTTCTTTCTCATCACCGGTTATATTAGTTTGCTTGAGTTATGTAAGGAGAAGTTAGATGTAAATAAATTGCCTGGGGCTCAAAGGTTTTATTAGTTTTGTGGTTGGCTGGGACATGCTAAATTGTAAACAACAATATTTTGATTAATGGCACTCCAAAATCATATCCAAACCAAAAAGGTCATGTAGCAATAAAATTAGTGGGAACTGTAATTTCATCAATTGTTTAAATATTGATGATCAATTTTTATTCTTCAGATCTTACACCTGGATCTCAGGGTGTGAAGAAAGTTGTGACTCGCACTGAAGTTAGAACTGTTAAGACAGTCAATGGTAAAATTGTACAGGATGATTTGGAGGGCCGCACCTATGATCATGATAGGTCACTCACAAACGGTGAAAGATACCCGTCAAGAGGTTATACCTCAGCTGATGAACTTGGCTCTCCAGTGAGGCGATATGGTAGTCGTAGTGGGTATTCCTCTGGAGAGGATGGACGGAGCACACCCACCACTAATGGGCCTTCAGGTTATATGTCTGACAATTACCGATCCCCTCGCAGTCATTCACCAGGTACAGTTAACCTTCACGTGGGCTGTATTGCGCAGTGATTTGAATATGCCAAGGCATACATGAATGGAAGGCCATGGGCTCGATTCCCATCCAGAGCTCGCTTTTTTTTTTCAAGCTCACTATAACTTTATATTTGTTTTTTATTTACTGTATGACCTTTACTAATGCTATTATTAGATACTTTAGTTCAAGTGACTACACAGTGCAGTTAATTGATCAATGTGTGCCTGACACATAAGCATTTGCAGTTCTGAATTTATTTTGTGTTAAAAAATAAACATAATATCAAAATAATGAACAAAGCAGGGTTTTTTGACAAAATGTTGTATCAATTTGCAATTCAGAATTATTAGATTGGTTAGGAGCTCTTCAGTTATTGTGCCGTTTAGCTTATGATTTTGTAGCTTTGATTGCCAGTTGTGTTTATTTGACAACTGAAAGTAACCATGGTATTTGGCAATTTTTTTTTTAAAGTTATTTCAGATAATTTTGCTCTCATCTCTGAGGCCAATTGTTTCAATTGTTGAAAGTTTATTGTTATTTCAGATAACTTTATTGTGACTGTCTAATGAAGTTTACAGTTTTAAGCACTTGTTTTAAATTCTTACTAATATTTCATTGATGTTTAATTAATGTCTTTATGATGACAATATTTTCACAATAGTGCCTATCCGTTTGAAATGAAGCCACAGAGCAACAATTGTGGCTTAAAAATTTAACAACAAAATTATTGATGACATGAATAGGCTTGATAAGAATTTTAATATTTTATTAACATAGTTGATCTATCCATTCCATATTTTATGGATCTGTGTTTTTCATTATGGCCCACTTTCTTTGCACTTAAGTAAAAATATGTTCCTTAACAGATCTTTCATTGGTACAGTACTTGAGCAGGGTCCCCGTGGGTCCTTAAAATGTCTTTGAAAAGGCCATAAAAATAGCAAAATTCTTTGTTTGGGTCTTAAAATGTCTTACATTTCTCTTGAATAAAAATTGTTTTTCTCTGGTCATAATTTAAAACTTCTTGTACTAAGATACCTTTTCTTGTACTGATTACTTTGTAGTTTGGTCACAAATCGCACTAATTGGCAACTGAGGATACGTCTTAGATTTTCAAAGTTTGAGACTTAAAAAGACTTAAAAAGGTCTTAAATTTCTGAGTGTGAACCTGCAGGAACCCTGTTGAGGTATTTTGTTTCTCCTTATAGGATTCAGGACACCTTCACACTCAAGCTCATTACACTCAGAACCCCCCTTAGGAGCACACCGCACAACATCACAGTCATTACCTCGCAGTCAGGGAAGTGGATCATCCACACCAAGATCCTCTTCAAGCACAATGCCTCGCATGCCAAGTGGATCATCCACACCAAGATCCTCTTCAAGCACAATGCCTCGCATGCCAAGTGGATCAAATCGCCCAACTAGTAAGTGATTCATTCAAGACCAAAACTGTGCTCAACTTGACGATATGATACAACCTTTGCAATCATAACATCATTGCTTATAACTGTGATACAAAATCCTTCGTAGTAATTGCTGTACTTACTTACAGGATCTTTGTTCCTTTTTTATAAACATTTTATCTTTGTGACCCTAACAGAAGGTGATATTGGCCCAGAAATAATTCTATGAAAATATTTCATTATAAAATCTATGAAATATGGATTTTGCCCTTGTAACTTCTGACACTGGTGACAATTTAAGGAAATAAGACGTAACACTGAATCTTACAGGCTATCTTTTTACCCTAGAACAATCGAACTCTGGAACTCCTTCCCTGAGCACATTCTTACTCAAGCCTTCTCAATCGCAAACCTTAAGAAACAAATTTCGAAAAATGTAAAATAAGATCTTAGCTAACCCCCCGGCCAATAATCCTTTCTTGGAGGGGTGGCTGTATTGGAAAATAATTGGAAAATAATAATTTAAGAGTTTGGCATAAATTTCTAGACCCCATTCATGATAGAGATACTGAATCATTTATTCATCTATAGTAAGCCTGATTATGTTTATTGCTGTGAATATTTTTATGAATTGCATTTATTTAGAGGAAAATAAATTTTAAATTAGTTTTAAAAAGTCATGAAACATCAAGAATGTGTTGAGTCATAATTTTTTATGATAACCACAGAATTCTTTTTATGATAAATCAATAATTTAAAATGATTAAATTGGATAACAGTTTTGATGCTTATTTTGTCGCAACACTGTAGTGTGGTGTCATTATGACTGTGAAATTTGGACAAATAAGAGCTGACTTTATAGATATTTTTCAAGTCTGAAGCAAGTACATAAGCACACAATTTAAGTACTGGGCTCCCCTATATGTCAGGCAGTGTTACCCAGCTCCCCTATATGTCAGATAGTGTTGCCCATCTCCCCTATATGTCAGATAGTGTTACCCACCTCCCCTATATGTCAGATAATGTTACCCACCTCCCCTATATGTCAGGGAGTGTTACCGACCTCCCCTATATGTCAGATAGTGTTACCCATCCCCCCTATATGTCAGATAGTGTTACCCATCTCCCCTATATGTCAGATAGTGTTACCCACCTCCCCTATATGTCAGATA
>JAOEJH020070687.1:0-10197 GCA_025448215.2 Palythoa grandis
CCAACTCGGCGCTTCGCGCCTCGTTGGCTATTTACCATCTCATATCCAACGCGCGCTCTTGGAATAATTGTTAAATAGCTATGCTGCCAATAAGGGAATAACATGACTTTTTTCGGGAATATTGTTTATTTGCGCCCGCGTAGTATCATTTGCGTGTCCAGTGAACTTATTTAAAATTACTGATGCAATTTTACGGTATAAATCGAAGTATCAACATATTTAACGTAAAACTAATAAATCTAACTCGGATCTTGTACCTCTGTTATCGCTGTTGAAAATTTCCGCAGTTTTAGGGGGTTTTGTCGGCACTTTTTCTTCCCTGCTAAAATGAAGTGGCAACGAAAACCCTAAAAGTTTTCAACAAGTGACGTCATACGGTACGTGCGCTTGGTACGTGACAGCCGATTGTCACGACTGAAGTATTGAGCAAACAACTACCATGGAATGTAAATTTTCGCACAGTAAAACTCAGTATTAAAAATTCAATTTTAAAAGAATTCATTGTCGAACATACAGTTACGGCAATCAGTATTCGAATTGATGTTTTAACTCTTTGCTGTATCATATACTTAGTCACTGTTGCACGCATTCACGCTTCACTTGTTGAAAATATCAATACCAATATTCTTTAAGACTTTATCAAGTCAAAGATCACGAAAGGATATGACAAAAAAGAAAGAATGTTTGTAGCCAGGTTTACGGTCTACCTACTCGGTCAGTTTATTATGTAAAAACGAAACAAGTGGTCGTAATTATAAAATAATCCCAGTAATCGAATAAATACGAAATCGTATCTGTAAGAATTGAAAGAAATCAACAGCCGTCAATTGTTTGTGATAATCCTTGGCACGCACCGCATCCCTGAAATTCTGCCCCGACAAATTAAAAGTATGGTTTATGTTCTGAAATAAATAAATAAATAATAAGAGATGTACTGCATACAAGTATATAGTAATACTACTTCTAACCATCAACTCGATCCTATCTTACTAAAGAGTTCTTGCGCTTTCCTTGGCTTACAGCTCAAAAATTAAAACCTACCTCTTCTCAAGACAAGCAACCCAGTCTTCCCTCATCGATGCTTCAACGTGACACAGTGCATTGGCACGAACTAAATAAGATCAAAGACTTTTTGCTTTTTGCATTTTTTTCTCACGACATTTTTGTCTGTTGTCTCCGTGCTCGAATAGTTCTTGACCGCTTCTTCTTTGCCCTCGAGTAAACTGTAATTTATAATTGAAGCAACAATGACGTTACAAAAATTTTTGTCACATGGCCAATTGCCGTGGCAGCAAACCGATATGTTAGTTGGTTTTGTAAGAAAAAGCAAGCAAACAAACAAACAAAAAATAATCGAGGGCAAGCTGGGAAAAGTAAATGGGGAAGTTTGCTGCGCGCGTTTTAGAAGTCTAGCGTTGCTGGCAATCTAACGACATATAAACCACAGTAAAGCGGAAAATTGTTTGGAAGAAACCGACATCCATTATAAACGGGGAAAGAATGATTTACCTTTTTTTATCTTAAATATTGTTCAGGTGCTTTCCTTGATTTTGCACCTAATCTGCATACAAACAATTCAGAAAATGCGTTTCTAAAAATAATCTCTTCTGCTATCACGGGCTCTGGCCAATCCATTAGGAAGCTCCTAATATTGGCCGCGTACTCAAGTGCAACATACCATGCACGAGCGACTATTGTTCAATAAATGTTCATCAATTTGTTTGTACTTCCAGCTACTGTTGTTGCTTGATTAGAGTCATTGGTTAACAAAATGTCTAGAACGAAACATCCATGCATTACGCACAGTGGTACTGGATGAATATTTCGTATTTTTTGAATTTCTCAAAAGATGCACGAAGATAAGTATTATTGTCTTATCCACACCACACTACATCGTAACATCACTGATTAACGACATCACATCACATAACACCATACCGTGCCTTGTCACATCACACCACACCACATCTTATCGCATCGTAACATCACATCACATCACATCGCATGGCATGGCATCACATCGCATGGCATCAAATCAAATCAAATCATATCACATCACATCACAAACGTATCACACCATATCACATCTTATCGCATCATCAAATCGTATTGCATCGCATTGCATCGCATCACATCGCACCACATCGCATCGCATCACTTTGCACCACATCGCATCGTTACATCACATCACATCGCACCACATCGCATCGCATCGCATCACAACACATCGCACCACATCGCATCGTTACATCACATCACATCGCATTACTACGCATCGCATCGTATCACAACACATTACGTCATACCACACCACATCTCATCGTATTGTCAGATCACATCAAGTCAGATCAGATCACATCACATTACACCATATCACATCACAGTAAATTGTAAAAAATCATTATATATCACACCTCATAACATTATACTAAATTGGTCAAACCATACCTCACCACACCACACCACATCTCATGGTATTGTAAGATCACATCAAGCCACATTACACCATATCACGTCACAGTAAATTGCAAAAAATCACAATATATCACACTTCATAACATTATGCTAAATTGGTCAAACCATACAACACCACACTACCCCACATCCAACCCAACCCAACCCCATCACAACGCATCACATCACATCATAAATCAAATTACATTACACAACAACATATTAAATCACAGCATACTACATCAGCACAGCATAGCGTAGCATATTTAACAATTTTCCGCTTCATGGGCTGCTAACTTGTAGTCGATTAGTGCTCGAATCTAATTGCTCTACTAATCGGTCAAATAATAAATTCTAGATAAAATGTTAAGAAACCACGAGAAAACGAATTTCAACGTCTTGATCTCCCTAATAGCAGGGTATAACAAACTAGACTTCCAGTAGCCAATCAGAATGTAGGTCGCACGATAGACTGTTACTAGGTTAATACCTAATATAGCACAGCAAGCATTAATACAGCATAGCATAGTATAGTATAGTATAAACTATATAGTAGGGCGTATTGTTGTATAGCAGGGCACAGTATAGTATGGTATAGTAGTATAGTATCGCAATACAGTTAACACAACATAGCATAGCATAGCATAACACAGCGTAGCGTGGCATAGCATAACGTAGCATAACATAGCGTAGCATAGCACAGTACCATAGCATAGCGTAGCATGGCATAACACAGCAGCACAACACAACACAACAGCACAGAATAGTATAGCGTAACATAACATAACATAACAACATAACATAACATAACATAACATAACATAGCATAGCATAGAATAGCACAGTAGCAAAGCATAGCATAGCGTAACAATGCGTAGCATAGTACAGTAGCATAGCATAGCATAGCATAACATAGCCTAGCATAGGATAGCACAGTATAGTCAAGAACAGTGTAGCAAAGGATAGTACAGTATTTGACATGAATCAGTTAGAAACTGATCCTTGCGCACATCATACTGTTTCATAACTAGTGTATTTTTTCTATTTTCTTATGTTATTGAAATGATATGTAAACAGCAACAAAACACACATTCGTTGCTGCTAACGAAGGAACCAATACTAAGCCCCAACATCCCCCGGGATGAAGTGGAGATTCAATTAATGACACTCTCTAATCTCAGTAAATTTACCCACCACTTTCCACCTTACATGGCCATCTAATGCTCCACTTCGGATCAAATTTTGGCTATAGTAAACTTTCCACAATGGATGTTGAAGCATCGTTGA
Organism: Palythoa grandis; assembly: GCA_025448215.2. Classification (NCBI taxonomy): domain Eukaryota; kingdom Metazoa; phylum Cnidaria; class Anthozoa; order Zoantharia; family Sphenopidae; genus Palythoa; species Palythoa grandis. Next base: position 3,742 of record JAOEJH020070687.1, read on the forward strand.
AGCCTTATGTCTCGAAGGGGACGATAAGAAATGATGGTGATGATGATGATGATGGTGATGATGATAGTGTTGATGATGGTGATGATGATGATGGAGATGATGATGGAGATGATGATGGAGATGATGGTGATGATGATGATGATGGTGGTGATGATGATGGTGATGATGACGATGACGATGGTGATGATGATGATGGAGATGATAATGGAGATGATGATGGTGATGATGATGATGGTGATGATGATAATGGTGATGATGATGATGGTGATGACGATGATGATGGTGATGACGATGATAATGATGGTGATGACGATGATCATGAACACACACACAACATTTGAGTTTCAATTGTGTTCTGCGGTTATTCAAATCCTCATCTAATGCCCCACTCCTTGCCTCCACCCAATCTTAATCGGATACACTTCTGAACAATGCCCCGACCTCACAGGCTACATTCATGTCCCTAATTCCCTTCATTTCCTTTAATCCCCACCTCGTTTGGGGATGGGTGGAGTTGGGCTTAACATTAACTCCTACAAAAATTCTCCAAATATTCCCTCTGTAGATCGCATTCGTAGTTTCAATCTCGGATGGGACGTGCTTGTGATCTAAAACTTTCAGCATGGTGGTCTAGTGCTGCAAATTTTTGGTCTACCGAATTCAATAACTCGAACTCTTTTGCCAACTCATTAGCAATTAATATCTGCTGGGTACTAACTTGCGAGCTTGCGGTCCGTCATGGCAGCCCGTACGGTTGAATGCACCTATCCAATTGTCACTACAGAAACCGGAAGTAAACACCGGCTTTACGAGTTGTTTCTCTTTAGCAACTCTAATGCGGCAAATATTACCTTATTTTGTGCAAGAAGTTGAAATGCTCGAATGAACTGATGACTGAATCCACCAAAAAGTAAGAGGTTTTCAATCACTACGCAATATGCATCTACACTTCCTGTTAATTTTGTGGTCGATAACAGTGTTGTAGTAGTTTGTTAAAATCTGTTTACGCCCGATAATGAGATTTATAAAATATAATTGTTTAGTTAATTTTAAAAATTCTCTATAAATTTCATAATAATTCCTTTTTTACATTAGCTGCGCTAACTCGTAGTCCAGTTTATTCTTAGTCCTAGGACGGTAGCTGCGTCTTCTGGAGTCAGTCTATATACGCCGATATCATTAAGTGCAGCCTGGGGCGACGGGGTGTCTGACGTATCTGTCTTGCTGCTCGATGCTTCTTTCAGAACTTCACCCAGTAACACGGCCGAGCCTGACCTCAGGTTAAGCAGAATACAAGCCTCTTTTATTCTGTGGGAAAACATTAAAATATAATATTAATTACCTAAAAGCATACATAACAAAGTTTCTCGATTGTGATTGGCTGAGAGCAGTCCAGCCTTTTTTGAAACACAGCGCAAAAAATAGTTAATTCAGTGCAAAAATAGTTAATTCAGTGCAATTTACTCACAGCATTGTTGCTTTTAGTTAGCTTATAAACAATAGGGTTTGGTAATAACGAATCAAATCATTTGTGAAGATTAAATTACAGGGCGCGCAGTGCACTCTACTCGCAACGCAGTGCATTCTGGTTAAATGGGAGCAAAACCGACGAACTCCAGATTTTGTTTATATTTTCTATAGATCTTGAGCAAAAACAAACAACATGGCTTTAAAGACAGCTATGTCGAAAAGACACACTGACACTTTTTCGAACGCGTGAACGGACATCTCACAAGGGATAACTGAGCCTCTCACATTAATATGAGCATTGTGGCTCCCTAAGTTCACCTAATTGCTTTAAAATTATAGTCCAGGGCCCAGTTGTTCAAAAGCCGATTAGCACTAACCCAGGTTTAAACTTTTAATCCACTCTTCTGTTTCAAATATTGTAGAGACCGCTTTGAGCTGAAATTTTGGGGTTGAGACACTGTTTTCTAAGCAAAACTGAACCTTAATTTCTAAGCAATATAAAGATTTCCCTGTTGAAGAAATTGCTCTTTGATTTTGAAGTCGACAGCCAAGCCACAACTTGTTTGCCCAATTGTTTGCTTTTTTGTAGTATTAATAATATACGTAACAAAATTACTTGATTCTGATTGGCCGAGAGCAGTGCTGTTTCTTGTAAACACAGTGCAAAAAAAGAGTGTTGAAATTCGGGGCAAAAATAGTTAACTCAATGCAATTTACTCACAGAGTTGTCGCTTTTGATTGGCTTATAAACAATAGAATTTGGTAAGAACTAATCAAATCTTTTGTTTTAGTGGCGTGATACTTGAAGATGAAAGTTGCAAAATTGCCGGCGTCCAAAGCAGAACTTGCTCTGTAATTTTGTTATGTGTATTATTTAAAAGTGATCACACGACTTTTCTCGTTCAATTTGGAAATAATTTACACTCATGTGTTTTTCAAAAAGCTCAAATTGCATTCACTCTACGGGCTCATGCAGTTTTGATACTTTTTGAAAAACTCACTCGTGCAAATCATTTCTAAATTGAACTCGAAGTCGCGTGATTACCTATACTAATTGAACTGAAGAAATTCAAAACTCTAGAGAAACCATGCTAAAAGTCGTATATACAGAAAGTAACTGATTAAGAAATACCCTCAGTGAAACAGACAGACCACCACAGCGGGATCACTACCCTACTCTTTTCGATAAGCGTGTGGGTTCTTTTAAGTCTCTCGATAGAGAGAAGACGAGAAGGGCTATCCATTTGCAGATGTTCTAGCAAAAGCAGCACTTTCTCCTAAATTACTCTAAGACCCTGAGTGAAGGTTCTGCCGGGACTCGATCCCAAACCTCCCGCACGGCAGACTGGCACTTTACCAACTAGGCTAACCAGGCCGCTAACCTTCTTGATAAAAATTTCGTTATTTTCCTCGTCTAAACAGCTCTCAATTAAAACTTTGATGATGACGAAACGATTAAACTGGCTGCCCGCGGCAACAGTGAAAAAGATATGGCATTGGACTAAGTTTACAAAGATTTCAGAGTCAAATGGTGGAAGAAAGTGTAAAGATCTGATGCAAGGCTTGCCATTTGAAAATCCTTGGCGTGTGAAAAAAATTTCGCCTAAACTATTTGGGATGAGCAATTTTTCCCACTGAATACAAGCGATTAAAAACACCTGAATATTACACTAATGCATATCCCAAAGTATGTTTATAATATTCCATTCTTACAATCTTAAAACACAAGAAAACAACAAATATCCATATTAGTAAATATAAACCCAGTATAAACGGTTTGATAAAAAGATAGGTGCACGTGTATCTTTGTTGGGTTTTATGCGTCGTGTTGACTTTTTGATTCAATATATTTTAGTTTTTCATTAATATTTAAAATAAAAGAAAAAAAATATAAACCCAGTGAGAACCAGTCAAATATTTTGTTTTGGTGGCGAGATACTTGAAGATAAGAGTTGAAAAATTGACGGCGTCCAAAGCAGAACTTGCTGTTTATAATTTTGTTATGTATATTATTAAAAAGTAACCACACAACTTTTCTTGTTCAATTTGGAAATAGTTTACACACTCGCGTGTTTTTCAAAAAGCTCAAACTGCATTTCAGTCCACTATGGGCTCATGCAATTTGGATACTTTTTGAAAAACTTACTCGTGCAAATATTTTCCAAATTGAACTCGAAGTCGTTTGATTCCCTATAACAATGTGATGTTTTTACTTACTGCTTGAAAAAATTTTCCGGTTTCTGTGTATATTCTCCAAACAGCACAAATAGGCTCTTGGTCATGTCAAACTGAAGCTGCGCCGCCCCGCCTTCATTGAAATGGCTTTTCAGGATAATCTGAAACAGTGAGAAAGCAGCAATGCTGTTAGAATCGCAAACGTTCCGCAAGGAACTAACTCCTAACACTAGCATTGGAGAAAACCAAGAAAAAAAATCATCCAAACTTTCCCAAAAAAAAATTGAGTCTACATAACATTTGTGACTGAAAAGGTTCTTCAAACTATAATTTGTGTTTGTTATAGTTTTATTACAGTACAGCATTATCGTGGGATGTGATACTCTTCAAAATTTCAGAACTGCGGAAGTGTTGAGAAACAGTGTTCGTTTCGAGATCAGGGACAAACTTACTGAACAGTGGATGTTGAAGGGAATCCCCGGAGTCAATTAGTTGCACTCCTAGTTCCACTCCGAGCGCAAGAGTGACGTCACGCATCCCAGCGTACTTTGCGTACATACAAAATGGCGCCGCCCACAAATTTCAAACGGCAAAATAGGTCAAAGAAAATGCCCTGGATCTGGAACAGACGGGCTCGAATCCCTATTTAAGAGCGGCTGCCTGTAAATACCAAATCCAAATGTCAACTTTGAAAAATCGAAATCCTTCAAACTTTGTCAGTTGGTAGGCCTTACTGAACTACTTTATTCTACGCTCTGTACGAGACCGTTAAAACTTTTCAGCAATTTTGAGCCAATTTGAAGCCGGCTGAGAGGGGAAAAATGGCTTATATTACGGAGGCGCTCTCGAATCTACGGTAAAAATTTTGAACCAATCGACTCAACATTTTAGAAGATAGCTATTAGCATTTTCATTAGCAATGGAATGTTTCGCTAGATATCTTACGGAAATAATATTACAATTACAACCGAAGTCTACTTTTACAGCTCCATCTGAGAGCGTGTTCTTACTGGTTTTTCAATCGCCTCGATTTTAAAATAGAATTTTTGGTAAATTTTAAGTGTATTACCTATATTTTTAAAATCTGAAGTCAATTTTTTGGTTTATTGTGATGCAAAAATCGTAAGGCGGGTTTTTGATGATGCTATTTTCGGTAATTTCGCATCGCGTCGACGGTCACAAATGGATTGCATAACCGAGTTGATTCTGAAAAAATTTTTTTAAAGCTTGTCAATTAAAACAAAAAATCTCAACAAAAGATTGCTGTACAAAACATTTATAAACAACCATGCAAGGAAAGTTTTGTTTTCTAAAATTATGTCAAGAAAACCGAGCAAATTAAAGCATCGAAGGAGATTCTGAGATAGTCAAGGTATTTTCTGACCGGTAAATAATATTCATAACAGCCCGAGCTGAAGCTAACCTCTTTATAAATTAATTTGTCCAGCACATCTGCTACTCTCCTCCACAAGTGAGAAAAAACGCCGTGCGACAAGCTGCTCTCCAGATATTGGAGTTTGTCCTTGAGGAACAGCATCATATCACACGCTGAAGACGACAAAGCCATTATGACGAACTCCTTCTGAGGCGGTAAATTGTGCCATCTGCAAAAAGGAATTGTGAAAAACCATGATTCAAAGGAACGAAAAAGTCTGATCAACAATACGTTCTGTTCACTTGCGCAAAAAGGAACTGTGAAAACCCATGATTCAAAGAACTGAAAAATCTGATCAACAAGACGATCTCTTCACTTGTGTAACTGATATAGCTTACAAACTGATCAAACATTCTTTGATAGCTAAAATATTCAAAATATCTGGAATTCGCTCTAACTATGATTAAATTCTCTGGAATCTGATTGCCAATACAAAAATTGCTCCAACTTGGAATCCCGACGGGTAACGACACAGAGGACGACCCAGAGAAACATGGTGACCAACTACAACCAGAGAAAGGGAGGAGATGGGGTGGGAATCATATACTGCCACCAGGCGGAGAACAGAGCCAAAAACAGAGCAGGCTCAGGAGAACAGACGCTGTGGTCCTACTTGCCCCACAGAACGACATGGGAGAATGATGATGATGACTGATGATGGTGATGATGATGGTGATAATGATGATTGATGATGGTGATGATGATGATATGACTGATGGTGATGGTGATGATGATAACTGATGGCGATGGTGATGATGATGATGTTGATGATGATGGTGATGATGTTGATGATAATGTTGATGATGATGTTGATGATGATAGTGATGATGTTGATGACGGTGATGATGATGATGATGACTGATGGTGATGATGATGATGATGATGACGATGATGATGACTAACGATGATGATGGTGATGATGATGGTGATGATGATGATGATGACTAATGATGATGATGATGATGATGGTGATGATGATGATGGGGATGATGATGATGATGTTGGTGGTGGTGATGATGATGATGATGATTTTGATGTTGATGGTGATGATGATTACATTCTTCATGAGCCGTGGTGTAGTAGGTATTAGTGTTCGTTTGAATCCAGTTCTGGAAAACATTTCAGTTCTATCGGAATTTGCAAAGTACCTCACAAATAAATGCGATAAATGGGATACTACGTCAGTGTTTCTATAGAAACAGTTTGATAAATAAATATATATTTCTGAGGTAGTTTGGTAAATTTTTAAGTTTTACACCGTGGAAAATTTAGAAAATACTGATGTTTCGGACTGTAGTCGGTTCATTTAGAGTTCCTGTCGAAAAACTATTGTCAAAAGCGCGAAAGAAACAAAACTGTAAACGCTTACCCTGGAT
>JAOEJH020070780.1:0-10197 GCA_025448215.2 Palythoa grandis
AATTTAATAAAAACAATTGTTACACCAACATCTTGTTGGATATGAGATGAAAATAGCCCACCATCTATCATCTCTTATCCAACGCGCGTTCGTGGAATAATTGTTAAATATAGCACACCATTATATAAAAAAACAAAAAATTTTAATGTGGTTTGAACTAAGTAACGTTTTTTGGATGAGGAGAACCATTGTTTAATTGGGATGTACATACGACATATTTCGAACAACGGTGTGCAACTGTTTTCAAACAGTTTTTGACAGCGTTTTATGCCAAGATTTTCATCGTTTTTAAATCCAAAGTGGAAAGGTATGTTAAGACCTAATAGAGTACTATGGCGTAACATATACGATATAATGTGTAATGTGATGTTATATTATGATGTGTGTTAGGACATATGATTATACATGGTAGGATTTAACATCTGATATACATAGTACATATCTCCTACTGATAAGGATATGGAATGATCTAATGTGGTATCAGCGATACAAAATGATGTGGCGTGATTTGTTTGATATATTAAAGCTATCTAAATTTCACTACTTATACTTTGTGTAATTATGTTATCATAAATATGTGCAGAGGTGCCTATACATGGAAAGTGATTTCATTAAAATAAATACATGGAACAGCATTTTGATTGAATATGTCATTCTCATTTATTTTAGTCACAAAACAATTGATTTCTTTTTTAGTCTTGTCGATTGTGTTACACGTGTCTTCGACAAGACGAGAAAGAATTCCTGAAGGCTGCTTACTACGAACAGTGTCACAAAGGGGCATTTCGCAGAGTGTATCCTCCGCCACTGGTAACACAATTTGATCTTGAATAGTCGAAACGATTTTGATGAAGTGTAAAAAGTAATCTTCGTAGCATCACAAAGGCCGACTGCTACACGAGGCAGTTTTCATGCAAACTAGAAAGGCATGCAACGGCGATGCAAGAGAAGTTGCAGAAGACACTTGAATGCAACTCTCCTCTCTGCAACTTGCATGGCAACGAAAACTTGCAAGACAAATTGCAGTAAATTGAGAGCAAGCTTCTATTTTGCGAGGCAAGTTGCAGTGTGTGACATGTACCTCGCAAGTTGTTTCCCTATGACGTTTTACGAAAACAATACAAGGTTGTGAGAAAAATTTCATGCCCGTAGGATGTCTCCCTATGAGTTCGCCATCTTTTCGGTACAATTTGCAACAAAAGTGTCTCGTGTAATAATAAGTGGCAATGATTCATTTGGGACAATTGTGATGGTGGTGAAGATAGTTATAGTGGTGATGACGACAGTAGTGATGATGATGGTAATGATAATGATGGTGCCCATGATGACAGTGGTGACGGTAAAGATGTCTGGCATTAATGAAAATGGTGATGGTGATTATGATGGTAGCAATGGTAGTGGTGATGGTAATTATGATGGTAGCAATAGTAGTGATGATGGTGATTATGATGGTAGCAATGGTAGTGGTGATGATGATTATGATGGTAGCAATGGTAGTGGTGATGGTGCTTCAGATCGTAATGATAATTATAGTAATAATGGTGGTGATGATGATAACTATGATGGTAATGATAATTATGGTAATGATGGTGGTGATGATAATGAGACTTGTGATGATGACAGTGGCGATGATGTTGATAACGAGTGGTGTTGACGATGATAATACTCAACACCACTCATTGTCAATATCATAACCACTGTCATCATCACGAGTATCAATATCACCACCATCATTACCATCATCATACTGCTGTACTGTAGATGTTACTGCTACTACTGGCTACTGTAGATGGAACAAAAAGATATTTATGGTGAATAAAGACTGTGGTAAAGAAGGTCATCATTCTGTTGATAACGTTTATCATGGTGATGGAGTCGTCGTTGATCGTGCTTTTTGTGACAACAATTTCAACGCATATGTTTGTTTGTGGGTAACGACATGCGCATGAAAACTCTTCTTTCGTTTCCAGTTAAATGGTATTTTATTTTTTGCCTATGTCCAGAAACAAGAAGAAGCAAAGCGCCATCGTCCACTGAAATCTACAAATCTTAGTCCATCAAACCAGCTGATGGCTGAGTGGTATCGACAGATGTGTCTTTATGACGCCACATGGTGTCAATAGCCCGTGGTGTATCAGATTTATTAAGAAAAACATGTATTTAAGCCATTTTGAATCGCTTATTCCGTTAAGAGAAAAGCTTGTACGAATTAACGGTGGAACAAACAGTTGAAAATAAATATCTATATTTATTGATTTGTATACATAACTTTATGATTGAAGATTTGAAATTGATCAGAAAAACTAAGGCCTTGTTCAAACGTCGAACCAATCTAATGCTAATGAGCAAGTTCTATTGTTCTACCTCATTTGCATGAGATTCGGCACATGTGAAGTTCGACAGTTGAACTAGGCCAAACTGTATTCTTGGTTCTCACGCACTCCCTAGAGACACCAAAGACAAAAAATAGGCAGTCGAGGACTGCGTGTGGCTCTGAGTATTGGATGTGATGTACTTATGGTCTTATTTTCAAGTTCAAAACTTTGGAACCACAATTATACAATGAAAAAACTTCAGAGGTAATAAGCCATTTTGCAATAAAAGCGTCACTTGCTCGCAATTCTTTTCCACTTACCTCAAGAAAGTCGAACTTGATCCAACCACAGGCGGCCCATCCAAGCAGTTCGAGGCTACGTCATTCCAATTTGATTTCCAACGGTCGCTCTCAACTGAATTTACCGACCAGAATTGTTTTTTTTTGACAGATGGTTCCCAAAATACACGATAACGACGGTAAAATAAATGTATTTTGCTTACCTTGTGTGAATTGTGGTATTTCTAGCATTTACATGGGTTTTGGGACGGGTTTTGTCGTGCGTTCCTTGTGCGGCTTCGCATCACTACATAAAAATTGACAAGGCAGGCAACTTCGTTCGCTTGCTGGACACAGTCGCCCACAGAAAACGGCCAAAATCTCCCATTTCTACACATCGTACGGCAGCCATCTTAACACCTCTAACTCTCAAGATATCCGACCACGTCCATGCGGAAAATCGCCGTGATCCAACGCATATATACTTGTGCAGTTGTTATTTGTCGATCCTTGTATCTGAATTACCATTTTTTCTGGGCGCTTTCTGAACTAAGGCCCGCTTCAAACGTCTAAATTTTCATGTTCCAAACCTAACGCTAATGAGCAAATTCTATGTTCTACTTCATTTGAATAAGATTAGGCACATGAAAAATTCGACGTTTGGATCAGGGCTAACAAGTACAACAAAATGTATTTAGTGATAATATATCCTTTATGTACATCTTAGGGAGATGAACAGTTTTTATCAACCTGAGGTTAATTTTTAAATTGTAATACGTTTGACTTAATTACTCGCCGACGCATTTAATTGCCTAGAATTTTCTCTGTGATTCGCAGGTGTAAACAACAATTATCCATATTAAAAATCAAAAGAGAGTTGAGGTCCCGTCCATACGATTCCGGAAATTTTTGAAACATATTTTTTAATACCAATCGGCCTCCCGTCCACACGAATCCGGTGAATCCTCTGCCTGAAACCGCATCATTTGAAACCGTTTTCCAGAGTAGATTATTTTTTTTAATAGGCCATTCCGAAACTGCGCAGGGTACTGGGGCGAGTTTCAAATTGTAACCAATCGATAAACTGATACCATCACATGAAAGATCACGTTCAGACTTGTCATTTGATTAGGGTAAACAGAGACCAAGTTATAGACCTTGAAACATGGTTCATAATCCATACAAACGTCTCAAATGTTGAGACAGCGGCCCCCCAAACCATATAAACTCTTATTTTTTTTATGATTTCTGTGATAATCTTAAAAATGGGCAAGCATACGTAATTTTCAGCACAGCTACTTACAAATGGGGGGTGAATGACGCGATTTTACAGTTGTCACAAAACTGATAAAACATTTTAAGAGTTTATATGGTTTGGGGGGACACTATCTCAACATTAGAGACGTTTGTACGGATTTTGAACCATGTTTCAAGGTCCATAACTTGGTCTCTGTTTACCCTAAAAGCATCAAAATTCATCAAATGACACATCTCAAAGTAATCTTTCATGTGGTGGTGTCAATTTATCGACCGGTTAAACTTGTCCCAGTTCCCTGCGCAATTTCGGAATGGCCTATTCGCTTGTTAAGCGGATTCGTACGTGTGGACGCAATTAATTCAATCACTCCGGATTGGAAAAAATATCCGCATTCGTGTGGACCAGACCCTAATTTCTGGAAAGGTAAACCTGTTTTCCCGGTGGAAACTTTCCAATGGAAATTTGTGATCCATTTACAGATTTGTCGCATTTCTCACAAATCCCAAGCTTTTCACAATCATTTTTACAGCCAGCCAGAGAGGAGCCTTTGAACAAATGGGACTTGTGTAACTGGAACGCACTTTTCCCAAACTGAAATTATCAATGGTAAATGGTAAACACTCCTATTTTCCAGTGTTATCTGACACGAAGACAAATCTTCTGAATGAACGCAGCGTGCATGCATAGGGTGTCTACCAAGAACCAAGTTAACGTTGCAAATGAATGAGTAATGACGTTATAATACGATTTTCGCGGTTATAAACGCAATTTGAGTAATTGCGAAAGAGAAGCCTAAAAAAACTCAGACTTCAACGGGATTCGAACCCGTGACCTCTGCGATGCCGGTACAGAGCTCTACCAACTGAGCTATGAAGCCACATTTGATGGGAGTAGGTCAATTTTAGTGGGTCGATCTTTGCCGCTAGACTAAAGTTGAACAATGATTATATTTATGATAATCGTATCGTATCATAGTATCGTATGATATAACGTCATTGCTTATAATAGCTGCACAAATTCCTTTACAGCAATTGTTAAGGCTACGTTTACACGGTACTGGTCAAATTTTTGACCGTGTAAACGTAGCCTAAATGAATGGGTGTTTACCATTTTTTTAAAAAAATCCAAAATTCCCATTGGGAATTTTAGATCGGGATGACTGCGTTCCATTTTAGCCAAGTCCCACGTATATAATCCCATTCGTTCACAGACTCCTCTCTGGCTGGCTGTATAGAGGACTGTGGAAGGCCTGGGACTGTTGAAAATGCGACAAATCTGTAAATTGGAAACTTCCACTACCGAGAAAACGCATACTGTCCAACTTTCAGAGTAAAAAAAATCGGGAGACATTTTCGAGCGCCAAACGCGCGAGCCACTAGGAAGGGGTCTGAGGTATGCTCCCCTGAAAATTTTGTAATTTTAAGGCTCGGAAAACGCCGTTTCTAGCGTTCTAGGATGACGATTTCTGTTTCGGTAAATTGATCGCTTTTTTATTTTAACAGGATATCAGAGCGAATTATACTCTATTTTGTGTTCTTGTAATGTTAGTATTATGACAATTTTACAAAAATATCACAACGGATGTCAAAATTTGGATTTCTCCTTTCCCGATTGCAAGTTTGTCGGGATTTTCAATCAAAATGAGGGTAATCCCGACGAAATAGGGATGCTTGGACAGTCTGAAAACGGTTCTACCTTTTCAGAAATTCCTTTATTATTTTGAAAATTTTTCAGCGGAACGAACCAAAAAGTCGTTTTTCAATTACAATTATTCGGAAATTTCTGACCGAAAGGTAAACACGCATTTAATATGTTAACATTGTATCAGAAATGTAGTGAGGATCATTCGAGATTTATGGTTTTTATTTACCTGATGCACTCAAGCACTGGAGAAGAAGAGGAAGAGGAGGAGGAGGAGGAGGAGGAGGAAGAAGAAGAAGAAGAAGAAGAAGAAGAAGAAGAAGAAGAAGAAGAAGACAAGGATGGCGGCGAATATCTTGCGTTATTAGGCTTGGCTGGGAACAGTATCTTAATCAACGGCGGCCTTTGCGAAGCTTTTGGTTCGGAAACGAAAGGAGTCAGTGGCCGGGTATTCCGTTTTACCAGTAGTCAAGTTTAGATAATCCAGCTTTTGTCGAGACATTTACTTTCTAGATCCTAAAAATTTTTAGATTTCAAAATTTCTTCAGTTTTCCAGATTTTGTATGAGCCGTGATGCCCAGGCTGCTGTACTATAAAGCCTCAGGTTTATGTTCATTTCTTATCCGACATCACAAGGGTATTTTTTTGGCTGCGGTGAAAAAAGGCCGCTGTAAGATCATTTCTCGGCACACCTCGGGAGGTTTTTTTTCGCTGTGGTCAAACAAAAGGCGAGAGCGAAGCAATATTAATTTCTTGGTAATAAAGGATGTTTGGTGGCGAAAATGATGAAAAATTCGAAAACCTTTTTATATAAAACGCGAGGCTAAAAAAATGTTCATAATTTAAGAATAGGCTAAAGCGTTTAATACCCGAGGCCGAGAAAAAGCGAAAAATTTTTGTTTTTACATACATACATGTATACATTTTAATATACATACGACACATTTCGAAATAATCGTTCATCTTGAAAGAGAGGCACTCTGGATCTGATACATGTGTCTTTAGAGAAATAATGGCTATGCTGGAGTACGTGGGCGTGTAGCACAGTTGCTAAGTGTAACAATTGTGTTTAAGAACTTTTTACTAATACTTCAGTCAGAAATCCTGAAAATATTTTAAAACACCGTCTCTCAGCCACAGCACAGAAATCGGATATTCTTATCAGAAAGTGCACAAGAAAAACAACCTCATCATTCTATGATTTTTTTTTCTGAAGTTTATTACTTTTTCCCAAATGGAATAACTGACTTGTAATATAGACAAATGCATTATTTTTGTACACTCAAATTTCATACCAACAAAGCTGATAGTTACTTATAATATATAATACGTATTTGTTTTAATTAAAATATAGTTAAACTCTGTTGTCTTCGTCACATTGCACCGTACAATAATTATCACAAGTGCAATAAAAGAAGACAACTTATAAATATCAAATGTCATTCCGGACCTTTTATACAAAATATTCTAGATTTTAAGAAAACTTAATCACATCCAATTTTTTGGCTTTGATAGGTAAATCATTTTCAGTTTCAAAAAAAGAAGAACATAATTTTACAGACATAATTATATTTGAAAGAGAACAACTGTTATCGAAGTTTCTCTTTGTCTCGAATAAAATTTGTTTGTTTAGCCAGTGTAAATTATGATCAGTATAAAACAGTTTTGTAATGCAAAGTGCTTCATTTTACCATTTCCTCTTTTTCTAAATTTTTATCCCCTCGATATCACCAGCTAGAACTGTGATGTGGTTTAGTTTCATTAAGGCTGGCTTGGCAGAATAAGAAATCTCTACACCTGCCCAAGGTTACCTGACAAACAAATAAACTGCCGGACAGTTTAAAACCTGTCACAACAAGTTTGAATTTTATCTTATATAATTATGCAAACTATCCATTGTTTATTTATTTTTTAGATAATACACAAACCAGTTGCTATCCGCCCCAAAATAATCAGTTCTGCAGTACTTACTGTTACAGCAAAAGTGCATTGCTTGCAAGGGCTGGTTGGTTATTGTAAGACTTACTGTCTGCATTTTGATCTTCAAGTACATTTTTATTTTGTAACAAAATTCAATTCTAAAGAAACCAGGGCTGATATCTACAATTTATACACTGCAGCCACCAGCTGCCAAAGTAATGATATTAAAAAATATTTCAATATTATTCATTTTTATAGAAACCAATAATTTTATGATTTCCCTGAGAGCTACAAGTTACTGTAATAAAAAAATTATGTGTGTAGCATAGTAATGTTTGGCAGACCTGTATATAATTTTTTTTCTCCTTATTTAAATTGTACTCCCAGCCCAGTTTGATAATTTGCTGCTGTAAAGCACATCCAATGAACATCTCTACTAATATTAGGAAAAATGTGAAGACTGACAACACAAATTTGCAAAAAAACGTATTAAGGTCAGTGTGTTAGCTAAATGTTATCATTTACTGTTACACAGGGTTCGTACAGATTTTAGACAGCAAATTTCTTGACCTTTTCCCGACTTTTTCTAGACCTTTGCCCCAATTTTCCAGACCCAAACTTAGGTCAGTAATCGTTTCAGACAAACGTTTTACAAACGGACATCGTTTCTACTGCCTTGTTACAAGTGTGTTCTAGTTTTAAAAATTTTGTACGTGACGTACAGTTGCACTTTCAATTTAGCGTGCGTATCTCTGGAGAGCTGCTTTAGTGAAATCAGTAGGTGTTTTTTGTACATTTTTGTCACCAGAAGTCAAGTCGAGAAAATCCAGACGTTTTTCAGACACTTGCTCAATTTTCCAGACTTTTTCCTTACTTTCCAGAATTTTTCTGATTTCCAAATTTTTTCCAGACCTTTCACTCGCTCATGGCACATCGCCAGGAGTGGAAACACTATTATCATTGGGAATCACTGGCTCACTGTCCTTACTATTTAATGAGCCATTCATTGCACTGCTACTAGAATCCGTGATATCACCATCTGTCTTTGCATCATGGTTCAATTCTTTCCCTCCAAACAAATGGCATCCTTTCCCCTCACTTTTGTAGTGTAAATTCTTGACGTGACGCCGCAGATGGCTTGGATTGTTAAAAGCTTTTGGGCAGAAAGTACACTTGTATGGCCTCTCACCAGTGTGAATTAAAATATGCCTCTGCAAGTTTCCAGATATTGAGAATGCCTTGGAGCAGAATGAGCATTTGTAAGGCTGTTCACCTGAGGAGGAGACAATTTATCTTGCATCATATTACATTCTAACTTTAAACCATCCAGAGATGATCATTTAGTACATAGACTGTGCATAGGTCCCAAGTTTGGATGGGTTCCATAACTGCAGGTCACCAGAGACATGAGGCTCTAGCAAGGGGAAGGAGGGGGATGAAGGGGGGGGGGACAGGAGTAATGCCTGCATGGGAAATTTTCAAAGATAGCCTCACTGAAAAACTATTTCCTACATTTAAGTAAAATTGAATATTCTTTGATCCTGTTACCCCCTCACTCAGACTCAAAAATGCAAGCTACTATGGACGAGTCAGCAGTAGACGCAATAAAAAGTATGATCTCAAGCAAAGAAATATTGTAACCATGCATGTTACAGAATGCATTTAACGGTGTTACAAGACCCATTGGCAAATCTTAGCCTATATTTAGGAGTTTCAAAACACATTTAAAAATCATTTCACAATATGGAAGACAAAATACAACAAACTGATGTCAATGCAGGTTTTTATGCTAGCCTAGCTGGTCGGCAGGTTTTGATGTCCAAGTGCAGGTCACACCAGCCAGCTGTGCAGGGCAGTTTGGGATCTATGACTGTGTGATTCAAGACAAAGGCTTTTTAATTTTTTGTATTTCTTTCAACAATTATGTTCTTTTCCCCTTTATCCAATTTTAATCTACTTTAATTTGTTTGTTTGTTTTAAAAACTTTACTATTAAAACTATGTACATAAAACTTAGCAGAAAATTAATGCCAACTAGACTAGTGCAAGGCTCCTCTTACCCCCTTCCCCCTTTCCTCTGGTTACTTATGGGTTGGGCTAATAATAACCTTGGTAGCTAGCTGACTCTCTTCCCCCTTGCATTCTCAACAGTTATTTTGTAAGTTGTTATTTCCTGCATTCCACCACTATTAACTACTATTAACACCTTTTTCTCAGAAAAAAAAATCATTTCTAGCTAAATTCTTTTCATAAAGCTGGTGATTAATTTATCTCTGGCTTCATTGTTAAACAAATTAGAGTCCCAGCAAAAGGTGGTAATCATTTACATACAGCTGAGTCAACTGGAGCAAGTCAGGTAACGTATCTTGCTCAAGGGCACAACGTTAACACAGTGGTCTGGATGAGAGTCAATCTCACAACCTTAGGTTACAAGTCAAATATGCTACTCTCAGGTCCCAAATAAACGGGTTGGGTTGGGTTGGAATCTTTGGTTAGAATTAATAACAGGGGGGGTTGGAATAATCAGGCGGGGGGTTGGAATTTTTCAAATGATTACATGTAATAAAAAGACTTGCACATTTATGTCAGCGTGTATAGACCTTTTTTTCTCATTTTGAATATTCTCTAATATTTCAAACACGTTTCTGTCAAAGTCATTCATTAAAATGTATTGTTTGTGTCATTTTTAGACACAGTAAGAGAAGACTCCTATAATGCATCAGAACAAAATATAAATGGGCATAATCATGAGCACAATATTTTAGTGTCTCAGCTTGCCTCGTTTT
>JAOEJH020071151.1:0-10191 GCA_025448215.2 Palythoa grandis
CGCTCACTCGTGAGATGTAAATTTGAACACTCGAAAATAAATTCCATATCTCCGCACGCCTATGTATTATTCTCTATATAAACACAGGAGGGGAGTAAGGTTGGCGTAGAGTTCACCACTCGTGCCTCCCACCCCTATGACTCAAAATCGAATCCTACACTTTGCAAATGGGCTAAGATTTGTCAATCTCAATCTGACTCCGACAATTTTGCTCCCTCATTGACGCTGTGTTCATATGGTCCGTATAGCAGGCACCTATATCAGGGTTCCTGCAGCTAGCAACTCAAAATATTTAAGTCTTTTTCAAGACTTTTTCAAGACTTTTTCCAAGACCCAAATTTAGAAAATCTAAGACCTAGTTTTCCTTAACACATTTGTGCAGGAGTTACTGTATTAGAAACATCTTTAAAAACAATTAAGGTTATAGGCACTTCGGATCGTATTATGATCAATCAGTCGTGATTTGCTGATTGCTAATATTCCTTCAAATATTTGTTCAAAAGTTACTGTATAAGCAACATCTTTAAAAATAATTAGGATTGTGGGCACTTCTGTTCGTATGATCAATCAGTCGTGGTTTGTTTGATTGCTGAACAAAAACTTGAAAAAAGCGGTGCTTTCGTGGACAATCTTTTATACAATCTTCAAACTTGATCATGAGAAATAAAAAAATTCGAACAAAATTTAAGACTTTTCCAACACCTCAGGTATGACTTTGGGCAAATTTAAGACCTTTTCAAAGCCTTAAAAATACAAACTTAAAAATAAGACTTTTTAAGGATCGCAGGAACCCTGTATATATGCTTTTGGTCTGACCTCGTTGAACTGTGCTGTCTCTGCACTTTAAGGTGGTTATGAGCGCGACTCTTTCTTTCAACGATAGCAAATGTAGTTGAAAGCATGTGGGTGCCAATTGTACACATACCTCTGTTACATTATAATCCAGTGATTTGGCAGTAGCCAACAGTCGTTTGACGCAATCTCCACAGTATTCACAACCATTCTCGGTCAAACGGTATCCAAGAGGGCAAATGGTACAGTTTCCTCCAGGCATACAGCATTGGCCAGTATTTATGTCACAGAACCCCCAAAGGTTTTCCGGACCTCCCGGGCAATTACAGGCTATCAAATAAACGATTTATATAAGTTTGACAATGATGTGTAATCATAATAACAGATCAAAAGGATCACTTCCAAGTGATAAAAAGCATATAAAGCTGCAAAAAGTTTAGAAAAAAGTTCTTAAAACCAATCGTTTTTGACTACAAAAGTCATCCTCCATACTTTTATTAAAAATCTAGTCAATCATTATCATTGCTAAGGTTAAAATAACAACATTGATACATCAAATGATCGTGCCTTGAACTTACGTTGGCAACCCTGTTCAGTGTAATCCCAGAAACCTGCCTTGCAGCGATCACATGTTCGCCCAGTTACTGTAGCTTTACACTTGCACTGTCCTGTTTTCATATCACAAGACTGGTCTTCTGATGCAGCACTGCAGCCACAATCCTGGCATCCCAGACAACTATCAAAGTTCCATGTGTTTGGCTGTGCGTTAAGCAAACATTAAAGTTAACCTTTTGATTCAAGGTAGATTCCCTAAAGGAAGTTACTACTGGAAACAAGGTTCTTATATATGGCTGACAATGTTGAATGTGACCTTACACAAGTACCTAGGACGAATAGTGAAGATGTAAAAACAAACAAGAATATTAAATAAAGAGATTACACAGCAAGCAAAAAATTGAGGTGATTAAAGGGCAAATTCAATGAAGCACGTAGAAGGTTTGTGAATAGAGATTCTTCAGCTGCGACATAATAATATTAATGGATGGAATGATATTCTTTTATTCACCAGCAAATCATGAAAGCGAAGTTCAGAGCTTTCCGCTACCATTCGAGAGCCTTTGTCATTAATGTGATATGTCAATGCCCAGTTGTCGACTGTCTGGATGACAACACCGCACTATAGGCAGAGGTCAACTGGTAGATGGAGTCTCTTTTTAGTTTCGATTTGCATCTATAAATAAAATGTGTACTTTTTGGTATCTCAAATGGGTCTCATAGCCAATGTTCTTAATGTTGGCCCCAACAATGTCGTCGTCCAAGACACTGGCAAGGTTTGATATTAGACTTGGAATATGCACATGATTTGCTGTGCTCTTTAACTCTTGTGCCAAGAAGCCTTCAGGCAATCGAAAGAATATCATTCCATTATGTAAAGGTAATTGAGCATATTCAGAAAGTTAATGCAGATGTGTTAACACCCTATAGTTTTTCTCACTTGATTGTCTGAAGGATGGTGTGAAACACGGCCCTGGGGAAACATGGACAAGATCAGTGGAAAGGAAAAAAAATCACAGGTATCTCAAAGCTGGTGTGATCGAAAATTGCACCATAAGACAGAAATGTTTCGCGGAAGATAATACAGGGTCTTATTCCCCGTCAGGGACTAAATAAAAATGATGATGTCTCTACCATAATTGGTATTAAATTTCTTTCTCTTTTAAAAGAAGTTCAAACGCAGGGTAGAAAGTTGATAGGAGGAATTCGTGACTAAATGGCATCCTTCAAACAATTCCACCAATTCCTTGTAACTGTGGCCGAAATATCATTAGTTCTCCCTTAGTGTTTTCTCTGTTGTAACATTTTGCAAATAGTATCAACATTTCATGGCTAATTGCCTGTGGCCAACCAAGCTTGAACAAACAAGTTCATTGCTTTATTGCGAACTTTCCCCCTCTGGAATCACTTGATCACGCTGAAAAACCAGACCACTGTGCGCATCTCGTTACAAACCTGAAGATGTTCTTAGGACGAAAACGTTCCTGTTTTTGACTTAAATCAAAAATTTTTAGCAACATCATACAAACACTCTCAACATTCTAAACAAATTTATTTGAATCTTCCACTTAAATTTAAGATTTTTATCACCTTGCAAGTAGAGCAGGAGACACCAACAACACTGGGTTTGCACATGCACGCTCCATTAGTTGCATTGCATACAGATGTCACGGCACCACAGCTATCACATCGACAACGTGTACAATTCTTGGCTGTAACTGCATCTCCAAAATAGCCTTTTCGACAGTACTGACACTTGTCTCCACTTGTTCCATTGATACATTTCTTGCAGATCCCAGTAAGCGAGTCACAGCTAAAACAATAGCAAGTTAAGTATGTGGAGCAAGGCGGAGAAATGACTAAGACTCTAAAATTAGGCATTAAATTTGCGCTAAGCAGAGTATAAAGAAATGAAAAAGTTTAAATTTGCACAAAGATATAACTAAAAAATGTGTAAGAAAGGGCAGGGTAGGGAAATACAGTACCAAAATAGATAGAGGATATTACATGGAGGCGTGAAGCTATGAATTTACTTTCTGCATAGCCCGTAGCTGCAGCTTTTCAACAGAGAATCTGTTAATGTCTCCTCTCGCTTACAAGAAATTCATTGAATTTTTTCAGGTCAAAAAAGGTTATTTTTTTCATTTCAATTTTCCTCAGTAAATCTTTTATTATAATCTGGAATAATTTTTATAAACCTCCAGCATATTTCACTCATGAAATGACAGGCAAGCTGTCAAAAAGTTGAAAGACCCATAACCGGTATCTTCACTAGTGAGGACATGGAAAATGTTACTCAAGTCCGGATGTAGTGGCGTATGGAGAATATGTGAGGCGTATTTTTCAGTAAAACACCCGCATCTATATAATAAATAGAGATACACCACTTAGCCCCAAAATTTTCATTGTATAATAATTATATATATACGAACATGCTTGCAAGTGTATTTGACATGTTACCTTTATTTATTTTTCATTTTTTATTATAAAATAAGCCCTTATTAAATAACAATAAATTCAAATACATACAACAACAAACTCAAACTACGATACAGATATCACAACTACTGCAACAAGGAATTCTTTACCTTCCATTTATATTAAGATCAATATTGCCATTGCAGTCACAAGGTTTACAATGGCCTCCAGGTTTGGTAGGATCACCATAGTAGCCATTAGCACATCGCTCACACTGTTGGCCAGTATATCCCCGCTTGCACTCACACTTTAAATTGCCATCTGCTCCAAGGGCACACTCTGTAGCAAAGTTGTTTGTTGACACTCCCAGAGGGCACTTGCACAGTTGGCAAGCATCTGCTGTTCCAAGAGTAGCATTCCCATAGAAACCTTTAGCACAGAGTTCACATTCTGGACCTGTAAAATACATTTAAGCAAATGTTACATACTGCTATCACTGCTGAAGACTTCAGAATTAGAAAGGTAAATTTAACTTAACACAAACCAATTTGCATTTCGAGGTTGTCTAGTAACCACAACACCTGTACTTTCTTTCGTTTTCCAAAAAAGGTAAGGTTTTTACTTGATAGTGTCTACGACAGCACTTTAGGGATTCCTAGTTTTGACTCACTATAGGAAAAGCATTTCAGACTTAAAAATCATTCATCACTGTAAGGTGTATATGAAGGTAATCTTTTGCGTGATATTCTTTCGTCAGACTTAATGGACAAATTCTGGTTCCATACAAAAATTGCAATAATTTCTAGACTTTTCAAGGACAAAACGAGTTTTCAAGAACCAGTCTGTCAGAAATGTAATTTTGCTGATGGGACATGTAATAGCTTTATACTTTATTTTTTTTGGTTTTTAAGCATATCACAGATAACCCCTTTAAATATGATCGATCACAGGGCAAAAAATGAGTGCACCCCCTGTAAAATCGTATACACATTACATGCTAACAAATTTTAAATCAGAGTTTCCCTCCAACTTTTGGGTCATATTTTTATTCCATTTTACATTTACGCCAAACAGTCCGAAAGCTTTCGGAGTTTACATGACGGAAAGCACACATTTCTGAACACGCTGTAGGTCTTATCTTAAATAAGCAGGCAATGTATGATGAGATAACAGCATGCAATAATCTAAGACCACTATGCCACCCATACGAGTTGTGTTGAAAATTTTGTGAAGTTAGGACCTAATGGTTCATCTGTATTTCCACAGTACCTGCTGTATTGTGTTGGCAGTTTCTACATTCTCCAGTGTCTGGGTCACACTCACTGGAGTGGCCATTACACTGACAAGGGACACAAGTCCTGTTGTCTGCACCACGTGTGAATCCTTGAGCACAATTCTAAAAGAGATAACACCATATGAATAATAATAATACCAATAATAATAATAATAATAATAATGAGGATCATTGGTGTGGACACATCCATTGAGCTGATTCAGAAATCTGCACTGTTAGGACGGCAAGAATTCTTAGAAAAGTGCTGGAGATGTAGACAGCAAAGGAAAGTAAAATGAAGGATGCTTCTTGGTTACCCTAGGCAACTGGTTGTTGCCCGGAGCCAATGAAAACCAGATTTAACACTGTTTATCTGAGAGTATTAGCACACAATAATAATTTTATTAGCATTCCACAGGGTGGCTATTCTATGCTAACTACAGCCAATTATAATTAGCTGGGAGTTAGTTTTGCAGAGGGAGGAAAACCGGATTACCCGGAGAGAAACCCTCGGAGTCAGATTGAGATCGACAAATCTCAGCCCACGTGCAGAGCCCGTGAGTCGATTCCAGGTCGTAGAGATGTCTAGGCACGAATGATGGCCACAGCGCCAACCTGACTCTCATTATAAATAGCTCACACTTGAATTAAGGTCTGTTTATTAAGTTCTTTATTGTATTTAACTAATATTATCTTAAAAGACAATGATTTGAGGTAAAATATGCCCAAGTTAAAAGCTGGAAAGAAACAACCCTAGAAATGAACATTGTATCTCTATTACTCTCTTTAGGAAAAACTAAAAGACTTTCTTCTTGAGCAATAACTGTCAAATTTGCCGTACCTTCTGAATAAGTATTTTCTTATCTACTCTATATACCATGTAAAGTAAAATGTAATCTAAATATCCTTTAAGGCTCTACCGCCCCCACTCAATGTGGTAAAAGGGTATAGATTTGCCTTAATTAACCCTTATGGTTGTAAATCCTACACCCTCCAGTGTATAAATTATACATCACTATAAAAAATTTTAAATAATTCATGTTGAAAATAAAAATCCGTTGAATGAAACATTGTAACAGTTTCGAAACTTATCATCCTTGTGTCAAGACTACAACACATCTTTAGTATTGAATAACCACAAAGCCATACATCACTAGAAAGGTTATGTAATTCTTTTATGAATAAGTTTAAAGTATTTTTCTAAAACTGCTATAGTAAGTGAGAATGAGTGCGTAGTTGTATCTCTGAAAGGAACAGAACCAAAATATAAACTTCGATGGTGACTGCGAGACTCATTAGTCATTTAAGATAATTTCTGTTTATAGAACTATGAAACCCTTTTTTCGGAACAAAGTTGCTTTCCTTTACAAAAACTCCACACAGAAATTGCTACTTTCGTTAAATGGTTTCAGGGCAGGAAATCCAAGCACTAATGGATACAAAGAACATGCATCAGGAACAAGTGATCATATTTTACTTTTTGATAATATTAAATAATAAACCATAATAATTTACTTTGCCCAGGTCTCAGACAACAAGAACTCTAACAAAAGAAAGTGATTGGCTAATATTAGGCGACAAAAATGCGCAGCTATCAACGTCCATTCATTAATGAATTTTAGAGATTTAAACTTGCTGACTTACAGATAAGTACAACAGCAAAGTTCACGAAACATTTTCAAGCACTTTCAAGCACTCCTTCGTAAATTCAAGCATTTTCATGGCCTCGAATTTGAAATTTAAAATTCAAGCATTTTCAAGAATTTTCAAGGCCCTGTGCGAACCCTGCAGGGACTAAACGCGATTAGCTTTCTTGACTAGAAATCGAACACAAACCTGACAAGATGAACCAGTGGCTTGGGGAGGGCATTCACACTTCTCAACACTTGTAGCAATGTTGGCACCAGATTCTTCAGCTTGAGGGGTGGCAACATCTAGTCTGGCATTAACTATACTTACAGATTCAACCACACTGCTATAAGAAGCTCGGATTTTGAGGGACTTAACATTTGAGAGAATGACCATGAACTCATCACGTGTCAAGTTTTTGCCGCTATCGCTATCTTCCCAAGCAGTCTTCAGATAAAGAAATAACAGAGTTGGCTTTGTTGATGTGGTAAATTTAGAATTAAAATAAATGTTGGTAACGCAAGCATTCACTTAATACTACTTTTTCAAGATTACACTTATCGACAATCCTTGGCTAGTACATAAGCAATAATTTATAAATATAACGCACACACAAAGATAAGGCTCATGGGGAATACAATTAAAACTTCTTTAAGTCCTCTACGACCCACCCAAACTTAAACTTACTTGATAGGATCCCCAAAATGGAACACATACAAAGATACTACAACTAAACCAGAGACATTCAACAGTTTAAATACAGAAGCAAAGAGTTTGGAGTTTCTGCTTTTTACAACGATGATAAAGAGATCCACGGTATTTCAACCTATAGTTATGACTTATATTACGCAGGTTTTCACATATTTACCCTCAGTTATGCTGTGAGATATAATGAATGATACATATTTGTACTTCATTTAATTTGAAATCTTTATCTATTTTGCAATGGATTTTTAAATTCATATAATAACAAAAGTTGTTTCTATCCCTGGTAGCTTCTTTTATCATTTTGAGTTACCATGTGAGTCACTGTAGCGGACTATCTGAGACCCTCAACTGTTGAACCCTGTATTCACTTGTAAAGCACTTAGAACAGCGATGATAAAGTGCTATATAAATGTTAGTTATTATTATTATTATTATTATCATTATCATCATCTAATACTTTAATAACTTGATACAATATAAAGGTCATTATAAAATTAAATTACACTAACCTCAATTAGTTCTACCGAGACTGGCATCGTGACTCTAGGTTGAAGTTGAAGTTTTTTCTTGTACTGAATCTGCGTGCCATCTGGCCCCTGTGCCAGAACAAACATAGAAGTTAATAGTATATCTAAGAAAATATCCTCCTCAAAACTAAAACGGATAAAGTCCTAGTCCATTTTCTAAAGTCGGAAAGGCACGAAAACCAACTTTCACTAATCTATGTGCTGAAAAATCTTGACTGTTGACAACGGCATTCCAAATTTATGGGTATTAAATGAAAAGATACAATACACTAATATATAGAGTTAAATCAGAACTTTATGGAAAACTGCAACTATAGATGGTTTTCACACACTCCCTAGAGACGCCAAAGACAAAAGAAGAAGCGGCCATGTTGGTGCCCTAAGCAAAAAAAATCATCAAAATTCTTTTGTTGAAGGGACACCAACATGGCCGCTATGACGTCAAGTGAAAACGATCTGTATGTCAATACTTGGTCAAGCACAAGATGTATGTGACAAACAGCATTACGCATTGTTGTCAGTACGTAGTAGTTGTAGTAGTTGGCTCCTTCAGTCTTGAGAGACTATATGCTGCACATCTAGCAGCAGGGTCTTGAATAACGTCTGGTGTGGCTGAACAGACAGCTGTGGGCATGACAGGCTTTTTGGCAGGTTTAGCAAATGAATGCGAAAGCTGGTTGTACTGTCTTTCTGCGGGCTCTCCTCTGCCATTTTTCTTCGGATTGCTGCCTGACAGACATCTCAAAGTGTGTGATGCCATCACTCACTGCTCGCTTCCAGGAAGTTTTTTCAGTGACAATAGCTTTCCATGTGTACGGAATGATGTTGAGGGCTTTCAGGTCTAGTTTTCACACATCCTTGTGGCATAGCTTGGGTCTTCCATTTGGGCGGTTCCCCTCCACGAGTTCTCCATAAAGAAAGTCCTTGGGTATTCACCTTAACTCATACATAGAGTGTTCCCAAGCCAGCACATGCGCCTCTGTCTGAGGATAGCGAACATGCTGGGGATACCAGCTTTCTCCGGGATGGTGATGTTTGGCAATTTGACCTACCAGGTGATGGAGAGAAGGCATCCAAGACATCGCATATGGAAGCTGTTCAGCTGTTGTTCTTGG
Source organism: Palythoa grandis (assembly GCA_025448215.2). Taxonomy (NCBI): domain Eukaryota; kingdom Metazoa; phylum Cnidaria; class Anthozoa; order Zoantharia; family Sphenopidae; genus Palythoa; species Palythoa grandis. The sequence continues at coordinate 9,018 of JAOEJH020071151.1, forward strand.
TGGGAAAGCAGCATCTATCACTCGCTGCCTTAAAAGAGGGTGTTCACCACACAGGCTATGTACACCTGGATCTTGGTGCTTCTTGTTCATCCATACCCTCTTAGAGAGTCTGGACATGGTGGTGACCACCGTGCCAATGTGTCTGTTGATCTCTGTGTACAGTGATAGGGTGCTGAAGAATGTGGAGCCTAGGTGTACACAAAGTCGTGGACAACCTCTGGTTTAGAGTCAGTGATTTTGATGGTGGGTGGGGAGTCTATGTCCTGCCCCATGACTTGCGTTTTCTTCAGGATAACAGCGAGTGTAAAGTCTCTGCAGGCTGAACTGAACTGTTGATAAGGCCAACTGGTTTGAAGCTCACTCAGAGGACATGATACCAGAAATCGAGGAGAAGCAGTATGCTTCAATATTTTGTCTCAGGGCAAGATTTCTTAATAGTCCCACAAAATTCAAATTGTAGAACGAGATTTTGAAATTTCGCTGAAACTGAAACAACATTTCAATATTTCAATTGATTTCATGCAAAATGAAACTCAACTCTGCAACGTTTCTTTTCAGCAATTCTGTAGATCATTAGCATTGAATTAAAAGAAACTTCTCCATGGTATATTTTCAAGTGAACTTAGAAAGTTCAGTTTGAAAGCAAAATATGTAAAAAAATTCAACCCACAAATTCAAATTCAGAACTTAAAAAAGCTGACTTACTATCATGATTACATCTGGTTCAACAGTTAATACCGGTGTAACAACACTTCCTGGTACTTTATATTCCACAGTGTAGTTTAGTCGCCCACCATATGAATTAATCTGGAATAAAAACAAAATCCAACCACATTGTTTTTGCAATAACAACATACATACAGCACTAAGCCCTCAAACATTAACAAAATGTATAACCATAAATTTGTTTTTATAACAAATAGAATGCAGCAAGAAATGGATATTCCTGAATATATCTATTGTACTTGTATGTAAAAATATATGTTGTTTCAAGTTGTTTCCAAACACTCCAGTTTAACCAACACTAACTGGGATTGAAGAAATTTCATTTAAAAAACGAGACATTTAAACAATCTACCACATGGAAAAAAAAATAAACATGATGTTTCAGAAAACCAATTTTCAAAGCAAAGAATTATAACATGAGTGAGTCCGACTTGAGCTTCGCAAGCAA